>JAYESA010000011.1:112598492-112828492 GCA_036927795.1 Iris macrosiphon
GCCGGGCGTCTAGGAGTGTTGTGACCCCGAGACCGAGGAGGAGCCCGTCGAGGAGACGCTGTTAGCGCCCTAGTTTGCTTGGTGGGTTTCCTGGGTTGTTCCCAGTTGCTATTTTGCATGATTGTACTTATTATTTTACTGCTGTGAGATATTATAGACTTGGACTGTATATTTTGGATACTGTATTGCTCTCTTTGGTTCTTTTTTCGTTGTGATATCTTATCATGCTTTTACTCTTCCCCTAGTTATTATGATGGAGTCATATATATATTGCGCGGTTGCCCTTCTTTTGGAGAGGTTATATTGACTGATTATTGTGAGTTAGATATTGTGACCTAGAACGAACCTTTACAGCGTTCTACACCGATTCTGCGGCGTAGGCTGGACGTACCCATGACTCATGCCCGATTTTTTGGGTGCGGGTCGTGACAGCCACCTCTCAACCTGACGAACAGACACCTGGAGTTCCTCCTACATCTCCTATTTATGTGGGAGTACCTGCAGCTAACGGGATTCCTCCTCCACCTATTCAGAGGATTGCCCTAGCTATGACGGACAACCTTCCACCACCACCGACACCGATTCCCGGAGGAGTGCCCACTGACGGGGCACAGATGTTCGCCCTGATGCAGGGCATGCTAGAGGCCCAGAGAGTAACAGCAGAAGCTCATCGTGTTCAGGTTGAAGCTCAGAGAGTGAAAGCAGAAGCACACCAGGCGCAGACAGAACTGATGAGAGAGAGCATGAAGAATGCTCATCTGGTGGCTCTCCAAGCTGTGGAGAGAGTAGCACGACAACCGCAACATCCTGGCCAGCAACAATAGAGGCCAGGTACTATAGTAGACTTTAAGAGAATGATGCCTCGAGAGTTCAAGGGCACAGAAGGAATACTCTATGCTGATGATTGGTTAGAGGACATAGAGAGAAACTTGCACTTAGCACAGATCCCAGAGATTCTTCAGATAGAGGCCGCTGGCAGTCAGATGTTTGATATTGCACTGACGTGGTATCGTACTGAGCCGAGACTCATTGTTGAAGGACTTACTTGGGAGGACTTTAAGAAACTCTTCAAGGAGAAATTCTTCCCCGACGTGGCTTTGGGAGCATTGGAGAGTCAGTTCCATGACTTAATCCAAGGAGGCATATCAGTCGACGAATACGCTGCAGAGTTTTGTCGATTGAGTCGATTTGTGCCATCGATGATTCAAGACCCAGGAGACCGAGCACAGAAATTCAGAAAGGGATTGAATAGAGAGATCAAGTCTCATACTTCGGGACAACGTACTGCTATATTTGAGGGTATTCTGATGGATGCCCAGATTGTTGAAGATGACTTGGACCTCAGGCCCAAGAGAGGATGCGATACTTCTGGAGGAACAGGTGGTAACACAGGACAGTCCAAGCACCCATACTTTCAACAACAATAATAACAATAGAGGCTGTACCAGCAGCAACACCAGCAACAGGCACCAGTTCGAGGACATATTCAGCAACAGCAACCACATAGACAGAATCAGCCCGTTACCCCATGTGCGTATTGCAGAAAGATGGGACATAGAAGAGACATCTGTAGGAAAAGGTTGGGCACTTGCTTGTCATATGGATTATCAGCACATCAGCTGAGGGACTACCCAGCTGTTTAGACTCGCTAGAGAGGGGCAGCAGCTCAGAGAGGACCGGCCAGAGCACCTATTGTACCAGGAGGCCAGCAGAGGGGACCTCCACTTCCCCTATAGCAGCATAGGTTTGCTCAGCACCAGCAGCAGCAAAGAGGAGCACCACATGGATGAGCTTACACCATGACTACTGAGGAGGCCGAACCAGTTGGATACGTGATTTCAGGTTAAGTTCTACTCGATTCTATTCCAGGACTGGCATTATTTGATTCTGCCGCTTCCTATAGTTTCGTATCTTGCAATATCACGATAGGAGGAGGAATTATCCTAGTCCGTGATTGTTTCAAGGATAGGAGAGTGTCATTGGAAGGCCGAGAGTTGAGCGTGAGTTTACTCGTCATGCTACTTCCGGGATACGATATTGTACTCGGAATGGACTGGCTGAGTAAACACCATGCTACTATAGATTATCACAGAGGTAGAGTAGTATTTCGAATCTAGATTTAAGGAAGCACGTATGGTGGTATGGTATACAGCACGAGGTAGCACGCTTTGTATCCCGATGTTTAGTATGCCAGTAGGTAAAAGCAGATCGACAGAGGCCAGAAGGATTGCTTCAACCTTTACCCATTCTAGAGTAGAAGTAGGAGCACGTGACTATGGACTTCATTTCAGGACTTCCACGTTCTCTAGGAGGAAAGGACGCAATTTTGTCATCGTAGATAGGTTGACCAAATTAGTCCATTTTTTACCATTCAAAGTGGGTACTTCAACAGAGAAGTTAGCAGAGATGTACGTACAGCAGATTATCAGATTACATGGAGTTCCTGTGAGTATTGTCTCAGATCGAGATAGTCATTTTATTTTCCATTTCTGGAGGAGTCTGCAGGCTAGCTTGGGCACTCAGCTCAAGTTCAGTACCGCGTATTACCCCTAGACAGATGGGCAGTCTGAAAGGACTATTCAGACTCCTGAAGATATGCTACATACTTGTGTTTTGGATCTCGGAGGTTCTTGGGAGGATCATCTACACTTGGTAGTGTTTGCTTACCATAACAGCTACCAGGCCCACATTGAGATGTCACCATTCGAGGCTTTATATGGACGGAGGTCTCTGTAGAAGCATAAAATATGCTGGGGAATTGTACGCGTATTATACGGTCAAAACCCCCAACATACATGGAATACGCATAAAACAGAGCTTCAGAGCTATTTGGCGTAAAGTAGAGCTTCAAAGCTGCCCGTATAAAACAGAGATGCAGAGCTATTTGGCGTAAAGTAGAGTTTCAGAGCTGCCCGCATAAAGCAGCACTTCAAGGCTGTTTTGGAGTAAAAAGGTTGCTATACCCTCATGCGTAAAAGTTTAAAATACGTTGTTTTTAATGCAGCATAAAGTTGTACGAGGAACTCTTCGTATTCCTCAGATGAATTTGTCCGACAAAATAGTGAACCTATCTCCTAACAAAAGTACTGCACGATGATCGAGAGAACGACTGTGATAATATTTTGCCCAGAGACCCAGGTTGTCGTTTAGTGACACAAGTCGAGTTTTTACGCTCAAGACTGGAGTCTTCTGAATACGCTGTCGCCACGTCAAAAGCTGTTTCCTGCATAGAGCTCGCGGCATATCTGTGCATTTAATACACAAGATGGAGGCATAACTCTGTATTTAATGCACGAGAATTGGTTCTATTCTTTAGATTTTGTCATAAATAGGAGAGCTAAAACTGAGACTAATACTCTCACATCGCCATCCTTGTATTTTACTCCAACCAGGATATTTTCAACTATAGGAGTACGTCGTATGCTATCTCCTCGAAATACGCCATCTCACGCTATATTTGCAAAGGTACGTGATAATGTTATTTAGCCCGGAATACTCTCAAGACCTCAGTCATGATGGATGATTGACTAGGAAAGCTAAAACTGAGACTAGTACACTCACATCACCATCCTTGTATTTTACGCCAAACAGGCTATTTTCAACTATAGGAGTACGCCGTATGCTATCTCCTCGAAATACGCCAACTTGGCTATATTTACAAAGGTATGTGATAAGGCTATTTAGCCCAGAATACGCTCAAGACCTCAGTCGTGATGGATAATTGGCTATTTTATTCTAGTTATCTACTATTTATGCATCATCAAGTTTTACGCAGAGTTTGGCTTTTACGCCAACAAGACAATTATTTGGCTTTTACGCCAACCATCTTTACCAGGGGCTGTTACCTACGTGGCTTGCATGCCATGATCTTCGAGAAGTAGTTATACACGTTACCTCATAAAGGGACACGTGTCATACGCATATTCAGAAGACTATGGGAACGTGGGTAGCAGTTATTATAACCACAGCGTAAAGGAAGTCTTCTTCTTCACAGTTTGGTCTTTTACGCCAATAAGACAGTTATTTGGCTTTTACGCCAACCAAACAGTTATTTGGCTTTTACGTCAACGAGACAGTTATTTAGCTTTTACGCCAACCATCTTTACGCAAGGTGCAGTTATCTACGTGGCTTGCATGCCATGATATTTGAGAAGCAGTTATACGCATTACCTTATAATGGGATACGTGTCATACGCAGATTCAGAAGATTATCTGAACATGGGTATCAGTTATTATAACTGTCGCGTAAAAAATGTAACTTTTTTCATAGTTTGGCTTCTACGCCAACAAAAAATAGTTATTTGGCCTTTATGCCAACTAGACTGTAATTCGATTGATCTTTATAATTAGAGACCCCTGGTCGCAGGGTAGAGGAGGAGACAAGTGCATACAGACAATCAGGGCACAATCAGAGATCAGAGAGAGAGAGAGAGAGCACAGACAGAGAGTGTGGGTTGACAACTTTGCCAACGAGAATTCAATCCCCCTTGCAATCTTTGAAGCTACTTCTTCTTCTTCTACATCACTTCTTCATCATCGTGTGGTCCAAGGGACAAAGTGATCGACCGCAGATCAGACTCCTATAGCAATACTTTCCCAGAATTATTTTTATTGTACTTAACATCCTCGTATAGGATTAATTGTACTCCTTTTTCTTGTTTGTAAACAAAAAAGAAAGGTTTCGTATAAACCCTCTTATTTATTTTGTTTATTATCAAACAAAAATGGCGACTCTGCTGGGGACTAGTTTCTCCTCTGATGAGAAAGCAATTGCTCAACACGATGCTGTGTCCATCGGATCGACGAAGAAGACTTTGGTCGTCCAGTTCGATCAATCTGCTTATGAAGACATGCTTCATGCAGGGGTAGCTCTCATTCCTCCTCTGTCCAGAACAACAGGAAGCTGCATAAAGTGTGGATGCCTAAGACATCCTCTACCCTTCCTGCAAGCTCTCACTCTCTGATCAACAAAGCTGTGACAATACAGCCAATACGCCCTGTACGTAAAAATTTGTCTCCCTTCTGTGACGTGGCAGACAAGTCTTCTGGCAATGCCTCAGTGCCAATCCAGAGGTCTCAGGCGTGCCCTGCGCGTAAAATACTGTCTCCCGTTTGTAACATGGTAGACAACACTTCTAGCAATGCCTCAGTGCCAATCTAGAAGTTTTAAACATGCCCTGTGCGTACAAATTTGTCTCCTGTCTGTGACGTGGTAGACATCACTTCTGGCAATGCCTCAGTGCCAATCCAAAAGGTTCAAACACGCCCTGTGCGTACAAATTTGTCTCCCGTCTGTGACGTGGTAGACAACACTTTTGGCAATGCCTCAGTGCCAATCCAGAAGTTTCAAACACGCTCTGTGTGTACTAATTTGTCTCCCGTTTGTAACGTGGTAGACAAGACTTCTGGCAATGCCTCAGTGCCAATCCAGAAATTTTAAACACGCCTGTACGTACAAATTCGTCTTCCGTCTGTGACGTGGTAGACAACACTTCTGGCAATGCCTCAGTGCCAATCTAGAAATTTCAAACACGCCCTGTGCATAAAATTATATCTTCCGTCTATGATGAGACAGATGTACCCTTTGATCACATCAAAGGAAAACAAGTGGCGAATCTTCCAACCTCTAGGCTTTTACGCCCACAAGGGAAGAAAGTACCCACTTTACAGATTACGAGGACTTTTCCTGTTTTACGTGAACCTGTGCCAAAATCCAAATTATGCCAGGATAGGTCTGTCCGCGTAAAGAAGACTCATTTCACGGGAAGATGCGCTCCTCAGACAGATGATGGATCATATGCTACTCATATGGGTGAACTGCTGTATTCCCATGGTAGAGAAAGGGTTATGATTCCTAATCTACACCTTCCCACTGATGTAAAAAGACAGAATATGCCTTCTTCTTTTTCTTCTTGTAATCTCCCTGATTTGCTTGATTTCTTGATCCAGAAACGCAAAGACAGGGGATCTCCTAATACGTCTATTTCACCTCCTAGAGAACATTGTTGTAATAGTCGTAAAGTTGTAATTAACCGTTGCTGTTCCAAAGCAAAACGGTCAGTTTTTGACCGGTTGAACTATTCGTTGTCATTACAGGAAGAAGACCCAGACGACGACATGTCTGGGGGTAGTCTCCCTCGACAAAACAGAGCAACATCCGAAGCTGGGGATAGAATTCCCTCTGAGTCCGAAGATGATGCAACTATGACCATCTTTCCTGAGGACCGTAGGACTCAGGTATCAGAAGCCCGAAAGCCAAAGGGGACTTTCTCCTTCAATGATGATGACATCATTAAAATCTTCAATATATTGATGAAGGAAAACAAGCTTCGGCTACCCAACATCAGATATCCTGAAAAGGCTGACAAGGTCGATGATCGAGAATATTATCTTTTTCATCGTTACATTCATCACCCCACAAAGGCATGCTATGTACTGAAAAGGAAAATCCAGGAGTTGATTGATGCCAAAGTCATCACTTTGTATTTATAAACGAGAAGACAGTCACTGCAAATTGCTCTCACTCCAACGTGGCAATTTGCCCCCCTCAAGAAGTACCGGATAATGAGTCCCTAAAAATCTCCCCAGAGGAGCAACTTTCAGATCTATCCCCACTTAGCAAATCACTTTACAGTAAATTTTTTGGACATGGGTTCACATCCAAGCTGTTTGTTTTTCCCCAACTGAGTTTGCCATGTCTATGTGACCTCTGAGAAAACCTCCCAGGTTGTTGCTATCGATCAGTTCATGTCCATATTACCTCTGAACTATGTCTCTCCACTTTCTTCAGCAGAGTAAATCTATCCCCACAAAAATGGTCACTTCCATATTACCTCTGTCCTGTTTTTCTTTATCCCCACAAAGTCATATCTTACCACGTCCACATTAACTCTGAGTAAGATATTTTCAGAACTTTTCCATGTCCATATTATCTCTGAGTGAAGTTCTTTCCTTCGACTTCCTATTATCACGTTGGCATAACCCCTGGTAGTGCTAGTCACTTCATCTTATTATCTGTACTTAAGGTACGCCATGGGTAATAAGTCCATAACCCAGATGTACAAATCGACTCTTGGTTCTTCATCCCCAGTGCAATCTTTTCTCGATCGTCGAAGTTCGAGAATCATATTCTATCATGTTCATATGACCTCTGAATAGATATGTTCAGCAATTTGGCATCCCCAGCAAGTGCCTATGTGCAATATTTTCTCCTTCGTTACAAATTCTTCTAAAGATCCATCATCCGTATCCAAGAGTCCCGGATACACAATGGATGATGGATCCTCAAAATCTCCCTAGTGAAGCAATCCTTAGGTCTACTCGCACACTCCCGCAGTGACTATTCACAACCAATCTCGTTAGACGCTAGCCATGTTCATATTGCCTCTGAGCTATCGTCCCATCAATCTTCCCAGCGGAATGATCCTTTGGTCTATCTTTATGTTCGGATAGACCACACTCAACAAATCACTCCTCAATAAATTTTTTGGACATTAGTTTATGTTCATATTACCTCTGAACTGCTGTCATAATATTTCTCTCAGGCTGAGTTTGTCATGTTCATATTACCTCTGAACAAACCTTCCGGGTTCGGCTATTTAATATCATGTCCATATTACCTCTGATATCGGTTGTCGTCTCAACTTAACACCCGTACTTAACTCTAAGTACGCCAGTGGTGTTAGTTCCACAAAAACTGCCATGTCCATATTACCTCTGCCAGGGCTTGCCTTAAACTTATTACTTGCACTCTCGTGCACAAGAAGTAATAAGTCCACCAAAAACCCCCCTGTGGGATGCTCGCAATGGAAACGAATTATTCATGTCCATATTACCTCTGAACTATCCTCATTTTCCCCAGTAAAGAAAAAGTCAGGTCATGTTTATATTACATCTGAAATATGTCTCCCCACTATCCCCACAGAGTCATACTTTACAGCATCCGTATTACCTCTGTCAGGACTTGTCTCAAACCCATTACTTGCACTCTCATGTACAAGAAGTAATAAATCCATAAAAATCCCCCAGCAGGATGTCCTTACTAGCCATAAAACCTATCACCTCTGATAGGGCTTGTTTCAAACTTATTATTTGCACTCAACATGTGCAACAAAAAATAGGTCCACCAAAGATCCCCAAGTGGGATATCCTCAACAAATACGGTATTGTACCACATCTATATTACCTCTGGTATGATATTCGAAATTCACACAAACAATCATAAAGAACTGGAGGGCCCTTATGTGATTGAAATAACATTCTCAAATGGCGCTTACAGATTAGCCAAACCTAATAAAGATTTGATAATGGCTCCTATCAACGGCAAATTCCTGAAGAAGTATTATACTTGATCTCCTTTGCTTAACGGAGTATGATGAAGATCTTATTCGGGCGATACTACGTACAAAGGTTAGCTGAATCATATTCTATCAGGTTCATATGACCTCTTAATAGATATGCTTAACTAATTTATAAACCTATCATGTTCATATTACCTCTGATAGTATTTGGTATACAAATTTAGTTGAATTATATTCTATCAGGTTCATATTACCTCTGGATAGATTTACATTCAGCTAAACCTTACCGAAAGTATATCATGTTCATATTACCTCTGATATCACTTTTATCTTGGCCTATCATTTATATTCTAAAGTGATGGGTCCACAAAGTCAGAAAATGTATCTTTATTATCTTTGAGAAATTACAGGAGAAGCAAAAAAGTACATCATTGGGGAGGAGCAGTTAAATCCCTGATCTGTTGAGCCAAAGCAGCCATCCTCTCATTCCTGGAGTTTAAAATTTTGTTGTGAGCCAGTTCCAGCCTTGCTTCGTCATTGCTCAAGAGAGATAGTTCGAACAGAGAATCAACAAAACTTGCGTGGGTGACACCCATATGTGTCAAGTTCTGTTGAGCTGTATTCACTTGGCTCTCCAATACATCACAAACTAGCGATGCTTTGAGAAGCCTCTCCCTTGTTTGAGCAAGTTTAGCTTCCAATTCTCGAGCCCTCACTTTATATCCCTCGTATTCTGTATGGCACTAAGCCAGCTGAGGAATACTCTCCACCAATACTGCTTTCTCTTTCTCCATCTCTTGATGATGTTCCTGGATGGATTTGTTTAAAGATTCTGGCTTCTGAGCAAACTCTACAGTTAGTGAGTCGTACTCAGCCTGAACTAAGTCATTGATACTGCCTCGGGATAGTTGTAAATATTCGTTAATAGGTTGTTCTAAACCATTAACCATTTTCTCTGGCGCATTAGCTCTTTCAGCGTCATTAAAATTTCTAATCTTCACTATAGTGAGCTTTGAGGACATCTTCAGAGAATCAAAGCCTAGATTCTTCTCCAGCACCATGGATATCAATTCTTTCATAGTGAGGTAGAATATGCTAGTGTATTGTTCAACTAGCATAGCAAAGCTCGAATGGAAGCTGGGAGTGGCCGAAATATCGATAAATCTCCTTTCTGGAATGACTGCAGAGGATGTTGCCACAGTCGTTGCTTCAACAGATGGCGCAACAAAAGAAGAGACACCAACAACAGTGGAAGTTGTTGGCATGCTCGATGAAGGAGGCACAGTCGAGATGGTGGGTTCATCCACCTCTAATATTATTTGAACTACTTCAAGGTATGCTTCTTCGACGGTGCTCACCACCATTTTATTAGCTGGATATGCAACAAAATCAGAGTTTATTTCAGGTCCGCCCTCCCCAGAAATGTCTTCGCCTGAAAATAAGATAAGAGAAAGTTAATATCAATTTGATGTTAAATTTTCCTGAAAAGAGCGTGAAGACAACATTTACCCATGGCCGATGGTATGTATAGTGCATCTGCAACCTGTATAGCTAAATTATTTCTTAATGATGCTAAACAAGCTGTCATACCTGGAGAGGAGGGTCCACCGACTGATGCTTGAAGGTAGTCATCCCAGTCATCACCCAGATCTACTCGAGGTTCATCGGGTGGAATCTCGCTTGAAATACTTACAAATGAAGGAGGGACTAGTCCCATTATTTGTCTTGGTAAAGGTATACTGATCATTATTGAGCTCGGCTTTGAAGGCGATATAGAAGCATCGCCAGTAACGGTGGTAGCGGCAGCAGTCGAGGGCAAAGAATCTCCAGCACTTTCAGCTGGAACTATGGAGGTTCCTTCTTTAAAAAGCTTAGGATCCCCAATCAAAGAATCATCCCCAACAGGGGAAACAATAGGCTCACTCCTGGAAGAGGCCCCTTGGTGGAAGTCTTTTTAGGATCTCTGGTAGTCTGCTTCTTCTTGCGGGGGGAAGGCTCTTTCAGAGTATAAGGCTTTCGTTTATGGTAAATAATGAGAGGCTCTGCTGGGGGAGCTATTACGCCTCTCGATAAAATTAACAAATAATTATCTGCACCGGTAGCTTCATCACCTTCATCAGAGGAGACAGATGGTATCTCCTCTCTTCCAGTAGACTTATGGGAGGGCATTATGAAACTTCTATGTACAACAAAATCAAGATGGAAGGTATTGATGGACACATAAAATTGTGCATATGAATGAAGAATGTGCAATTCCATGGAGAGAGAAGTCGCGGGCACAACAAAGGTTGCTCCAGTACAACCCATGATAAAATACCGCCATCCTCTAGCTCCATCAATAATTCCACCTTTGAATTTGAAGCTGGTGATGGGATTTCCCACGTGCAACTGATCATATCCAAATTGCTTGGCGAAACGGCTAGGCAGATAAGGCTCCAAGTAGCAGTGGTCCTCACTTCTGTACAACTGGTGGGAAGGTCTAATGCAGACCAACCAGTAAAAGGCTTCTGGAGAAAGAATAGTCTTTCCCTGACCTGCATCCTGAAGTTTAGTCCCATGCTGATTGATATGTATGGGGGGGGACAGTACAGAAGAATTTCCAACTTGGGCAAAATTTAGTGCTAGTCGACAATCTATGACGCTAGTCACATTCCAAAAAGAATTCTTGTAATTCAACAAGAAGTTATTACCCGAACCACTGGCAGATCCGGGAGACATCACTCTGGTATTGTGAAGGATTAACCATCCCATCAGATATACGAATGGTAATTCCACTCTGGGATATCCTTCGTGTTGTGTAGTATCGGCCAGCAGCCCATCAGTAATAGCCCTCAGGCCATCTTGTATTCTGCATACCATGGCCAGGAGTAGGCCCAATCTAGCTCCAAATACCAAACGCACTGCAGGCCATAAGGTGTTACGATGAATGCGATCCGCAGACGCGATGCCAGGCACCACCCATCGGCGTAGCCAAATAGAAAGAAAGCCAGCCAATTGAGCTTCTCTTGACAGAGGCTTTCGGCAATGCCTCATATAACTGTAGGCTTTGGTTCCTGCAGGATAACTTCCTATCTCTTTATTAAGAACACAATCTGGAGCCCCTGCATCTTCAATAAGATCATCGATTGTATTGGCATTAAGAATGCTCAGAGGGTTCAACGGTTAATCTTTGCTATCTACAACCTTGTCCTGTTTGGCATTTCTAGCCTGATAGAAGAAGAGGTAAGATACCCATTTGTTAATATGGGCTAAATCAGAGGGCTCTCTGTAGAAGATAGTGCATGCAAGATAGTAGCTCATCAGCTCTTGGTACACTGCCACTACCCGAGGGTTGGTATCCTTCAACTCTCTGTTGGTGGGTACGTATTCTTCATAAGGAATGTCTTCCATTGGCAGCTTTGAGATATCTTCCATCTTATGAAGGGCTAGGCCCAACTCACCTATCGGAGTGGCAAAAGTCCCAGTTAGCGAGTTATATCGCTCCATCAAAGCTAAGAACAAATTGGGGTTGATAGGCTGCCCAATACTAGTAGCACTCATAGCTTCAAATAAGTTAATACTTTCCAGCTCCATCTGAAAGTGCTTCAGGGCCCGTGTAGTTAAACTGGCCCATCGAAGATTATGGGGGCTAAGTCATCTACTGGTGCGAGGGTTAAACTTAGGATATACTTCTCCCTGCTTCATGAATTCATTATAGAAAGTTGCTATCTGAAATAGCTGGATCAAGAAAGAGTCCCCGCTAGGGACACTGCCTGGTAGTAATCCTCTGAAGGGCATAACAGGGCCGTGGGGACTAATTTCAAAGGATCCTTGGTTTAATCCTTTCTTATAAAAGATCTTCCCTGGCTGGCCATGAAGATCTGGAGTCAGAGTCCATGCCATCCTTCTGGGATGTGTGGCATGGAAGAATACAGAGATAGGATAATCTCTAGACATCTTTGGCAGGAACATGACCGTGCCCTCAGCAGAAAATACCCAACCTTCCTTTTTGGGCTTTGTCTGGGATTGCTTATCAATAACATCCCTAAATAAGAAAGCCGGTTTCTTATACTCGGTCACATCTATGTATGTCAAGGGTTCTCCACTGATCATACTCAGCAACATTCTTTCTTCTTGGGCCGAGATCAGAGTTCCCCTTTCTTGAGGATACTCATTTCCAGAGATAGAGAAAGTCACATGGGACAAGTCCTCCAAGTAGTTGGAATTCAGCATTCCAGCAGCAGAGCCCATTACATCAGCCAGAGAGGGGATCTGTAGGTCCACTACAAAAAGCAAGAGAATAAGTTAGTTTTACGCTAGAATTTACTTTCAGCGCATAAAACGTAAGGTGCTACACTCTTGCAGTATACGCCAAAACTTGACAGTCTGAGTTTTTATGCCAAACTGTAAAAATTTAAATTTTATGCTAGAATTTACTTCCAGTGCATAAAATGCAAGGTTTGCAGTATACGCCAAAATTTGATAGTCTGAGTTTTTACGCCAGACTGCAAAAAAATGGAGTTTTACGCTGACACATTAAGAATGTGGGCGTATATGCACATACACGTACAACGTGTGCGGAGGGTTTTTATTTCTCTCGAAGTTTTACCTGTGATGCCCGATGCACAGCTAGACGGCGGAGCACTTCGTTCATAACAAGGCTCGCTTGGCCTAGTAGGAGTCGCTCGTGCTTGAGCGAAAGAGCGAGATGATGAAGCGGCTTTCTTTCCCTTAGCAGCGGAGGTCTATTTTGGTGCCATGGCGAATCTGAGTTTTTTTCACAAAGAGACGAAGATTTTTCAGAAAGAGACGAAGAGTTTTCCCAACAAGGTGAAGGTTTTTTCTCTCTCATGACCTAGGCCTATTTATAGAGTTCAAGTGACTCTCTGAATCCTTAACCAAATCCAATTTTATTATAATCAGTTAGGATTCGGGACTACGTCAGTCGATCATTTGAAAAGGAAGACAGATAGTCATGCTGCGTAACGGATCCATGATTTTACGCGCAGAGCAACAGATCTACGATTTTATGCTCAAAAGCTACAGATCTATGATTTTACGCTCAGATGTTACAGATCTATAATTTTACGCTCAGAAGCTATAGATCTACGATTTTACGCTCAGAAGCTACAGATCTACGATTTTATGCTCAGAAGCTACGGATCTATGATTTTACGCGCAACTTAAATTATGCGGGACAGATCAATTAGCAAAATACGCGTATATATTGGTAATCTGAGTTTTACACTCGAAAAAAGCCAGTTATACGAGTCAAATTTGACCATTTCATGCTTCATTCGAAGTATTTCAAATTACGAGGAATTTAAAAACTTTGAAGGGGGTCTTGTAGAAGCATGAAATACGCTGGAGAATTGTACGCGTATTATACGGTCAAAACCCCCAACATATATGGAATACGCATAAAACAGAGTTTCAGAGCTGTTTGGCATAAAGTAGAGCTTCAGAGCTGCCCGCGTAAAACAGAGATACAGAGCTGCTTGGCGTAAAGTAGAGTTTCAGAGCTGCCCGCGTAAAGCAGCGCTTCAAGGCTGTTTTGGCATAAAAAGGTTGCTATACCCTCCTGCATAAAAGTTTAAAATACGTTATTTTTAATGCAGCGTAAAGTTGTACGAGAAACTCTTCGTATTCCTCAGATAAATTTGTCAAACAAAACAGTGAACCTGACTCCAGACAAAAGTACTGCACGATGATCGAGAGGACGAGTGTGATGATGATTTTGCACAGAGACCCAGGTTGTCGTTTAGTGACACAAGTCGAGTTTTTACGCTCAAGACTGGAGTCTTCGGAATACGCTGCCGCCACGTCAAAAGCTGTTTCCTGCACAGAGCTCGAGGCATATCTCTACATTTAATACACGAGATGGAGGCATATCTCTGTATTTAATGCACGAGATTTGGTTCTATTCTTTAAATTTTGTCATGACTGGGAGAGCTAAAACTAAGACTAATACGCTTACATCGCCATCCTTGCATTTTACGCCAACCAGGCTATTTTTAACTATAGGAGTACACCGTATGCTATCTCCTCGAAATACGCTAGGTCAGGCTATATTTGCAAAGGTACGTGATAAGGCTATTTAGCCCGGAATACGCTTAAGACCTCAGTCGTGATGGATGATTGACTGGGAAAGCTAAAACTGAGACTAATACGCTCACATCACCATCCTTGCATTTTATGCCAACCAGGCTATTTTTAACTATAGGAGTACGCCGTATGCTATCTCCTCGAAATACGCCAACTCGGCTATATTTGCAAAGGTATGTTATAAGGCTATTTAGCCCAGAATACGCTTAAGACCTCAGTCGTGATAGATAACTGGCTATTTTACGCTGGTTATCTACTATTCATGCATCATCGAGTTTTACGCAGAGTTTGGCTTTTACGCCAACAAGACAGTTATTTGGCTTTTATGCCAACCATCTTTACGCAGGGGCAGTTACCTACGTGGCTTGCATGCCATGATCTTTGAGAAGCAGTTATACGCGTTACCTCATAAAGGGACACGTGTCATATGCATATTCAGAAGACTATGGGAACGTGGATAGCAGTTATTATAACCGCAGCGTAAAGGAAGTCTTCTTCTTTACATTTTGGTCTTTTACGCCAATAAGACAGTTATTTAGCTTTTACGCCAACCAAACAGTTATTTGGCTTTTACGTAAATAAGACAGTTATTTGGATTTTACGCCAACCATCTTTACGCAAGGTACAGTTATCTACGTGGCTTACATGCCATGATCTTCGAGAAGCAGTTATACGTATTACCTTATAATAGGATACGTGTGATACGCAGATTCAGAAGATTATCTGAACGTGGGTAGCAGTTATTATAACCGCCGCATAAAAAATACAACTTTCTTCACAGTTTGGCTTCTACGCCAACAAAAAATAGTTATTTGTCCTTTACGCCAACTAGACAGTAATTCGATTGATCTCTATAAATAGAGACCCCTGGTCGCAGGGTAGAGGAGGAGACAAGTGCACACAGACAATCAGGACACAATCAGAGATCAGAGAGAGAGAGCACAGACAAAGAGTGTGGGTTGACAACTTTGCCAACGAGAATTCAATCGCCCTTGCAACCTTTGAAGCTTCTTCTTCTTCTTCTACATCACTTCTTCATCATCGTGTGGTGCAAAGGACAAAGTGATCGACCGCAGATCAGACTCCTATAGCAATACTTCCCCAGAATTATTTTTATTGTACTTAACATCCTCGTATAGGATTAATTGTTCTCCTTTTTCTTGTTTGTAAACAAAAAAGAAAGGTTTTGTATAAACCCTCTTCTTCATTTTGTTTATCATCAAACAGTGTCGTACACCTTTATCTTGGCATGATGTTGGAGAGAGAGCTTTGTTAGGACCAGAAATGGTCGTGGATGTAGCAGAAATGGTAAAACTTATCCGAGACAGACTGCGAGTGGCTCAGGAGAGACAACGGCATTGGGCCGATAGCCACCATAGACCCCTAGAGTTTTAGGTATTGGTTTTGTTTTATTGGGTTGTGATTATTTTTTTTTAGATTGCATGTTAAGATTGTTTGTTCTAGGTTGGTGATTTGGTGTTCCTACAGATTTCTCTGACACGGCGCACGATTCGTTTTGGCAGAGGCGGGAAGCTTAGTCCACGATATATCAGGCCCTTTAGTATTCTTGTAAGGGTCGGTGCAGTGGCCTATAGACTTGATTTGCCTCCTGCTCTAGATGGAGTGCATGATGTGTTCCACCTGTCGCAGCTGAGAAGGTACGTGGCGGATCCTAGTCACGTACTAGATCACTCGGAGATCGAAGTTGGACCGACGCTCAGCTATCATGAACAACCTATTGAGATCTTGGATCGTAGAGAGAAGGTATTGCAGAACCAGACTATTTTCTTGGTTTATGTTGCATGGAGACATCACTCTCCAGGCAAATCAACCTGGGAGAGAGAGGACGAAATGCGCGAGCAGTATCCGTATCTCTTCGAGACTTGAGGTATAATTCCTTGTCTGATTGTTTGTTCTTGTGCTAGTTTATTTTAATTTCGAGGACGAAATTCTTTTAAGGTGGGTAGACTTGTCACCCCCACTTTTCAGATTAAGGGTATTTTTGTCTTTTCATAATTTTATATGTAAATGATTGCATGATAATTAATTATATTTAAATAATTATGATTTTATTTGAGTGTTGCACTTTATCGTTGCTTCGATAATTAGAGCACTACACTAGCCATTGTCTTCCAACCAATTTTACATCCTTGTCCTAGACGTGCCAGACTATTATTTTGATCCTTGTGTGACTCATAATTATATCTTATTGTGCTTTATTTTAGTCGCACAACATTCGTCACAACCGACTATATTTAATTCTATATAAACCAAACCTTGTATCCTTGTGTGTTCCAATCGAAATTGGAGACACAAGTTCGACCTATTTTGAGTAACCCAAATTAGGGTAATATTCTATTCCAAGTTTATTTTATTTATGACCCTTGTGTCCCACTTAATTTTAGCCCCTTGTACTTCTAATTAATTTTAGAATACCGATTGCATTTATTTTAATTAAATTAAACCATAAACCTAACTTTGTGCAATTTTCCAATTTTGGGCACTTTTGTGCAAAAGTGCATTAAGGTGACTACCCCGTTGGGCACGACCCGTGAATAAACTAATTTCTCCTTCATGTGTATTTTCTATAATTTTTGAGAGTGTGTAATACAACATCAACCTCCTTGAACCCATAGCCCTTTTTTATTTTGAACTATGCAATCCTAGCCCACTGAAATCCTATATGAGAGGCCCAATCCCAAGAGGGTTGATCAGTCAAACCAATTCTAGGTCAAACCCATACCCTACTTGTATAAATATTATTTTCCCTTTTCTTTATTTTCCTTTTCTTTTAAACCACCCCTAACCCATACATCAGCCGATTCTTCCCTGCCTCCTCCTCGAACTCGCACACCACAGGAGTTCGACCCTACCTCCTCCTACTCGACACCATCGCCTCCACCATCCCATCCCCGTTCACCACGACCACGCCGCAAACCCGCCATCGACTGCACTCCTCGACCGATCATTCCTCAATGGCCACTGCAGTCGACCCTGAACGCCCACCCGACTGCAGTCGACCCTAAATGTATGTCGACTCCCCGCCTGCCCCTCGACTAGCGGCCGAGCACCACTGTAGCCGACGATGGCCACTGCACAACCTCGACCAGGAATCTCCTCGACCGGAGAAGCCGCTGCACCCCGAGCACCCATCACCGCCGACCTCCTGACTTCTTCACATCATAAGCACCACCACCTGAGAACCTCGCCTGGACAGCCCCGGTCACCCCTGGTCGCCGTTATCATCATCAACACCATCACCATTATCAACACCATCACCTTCACCATTATCCTCGCCATCGTCATCGCCTTCACCAACACGATCACCTTCACCACCATCGTCGTTGTCATCACCTACGTCATAGTCGTCTCCATCATCGTCATCGCCGCTCTCGTGCACGTGCATGCCGAAGCCAAGGTGAGGAGCATTTCTCTTGTGATTGTTGTGTACTCATACGTACGCGTATACGTATTTTGATGGCTAGTATGTATGTATTAGTGTTAGTATATGTATTAGTATATATATAATATATAATTAGTATATATACATATGTATATGTAGTGTATATATATTTAATTTGGTGTATATGTATATTGTAAGTATTAATGCTAGATACTATTATGTACATATGCCTATGGACTAGATGACTAGAGTGTAACCACGTATATCCCGTAGTTACATTAACCCATGACCATGTAGCATGATAGCAGACTTCCATATGTACATCGATGTACTAGCAAGACCGTATCATTGACTGTCTGTTATGTACAGTAACTACAGACGTAACTCCCTAGCGTAGCCCTGAGTCCAGTGTATTTATAATTGTGTGTTAGTGTAATGTCTGATGCAATATTATGTTTATAATATATCTATAGGACTGTGGGATCATTCAGACGATACCTTGGGACACGGACATTGGTATTTCCAGCTAAGGACCACATGCGAGTACATTCTCTGACAGTTTCTATTATGTTGATCATTTCTATAATTCTTGTTGTATACCGTACAAGACTCTGACACTCTTATTTACACGAGTTGGCATTATCGAGACCTGTCACGAGGAGTCGTGATTGGAATCCATCGTGCTAGCTACAAAAAAATAGTGAAATATTAGTAGCTTGTGTGATCATATCCAAACTTTATATATATCATAGCTCACCCACACCTCACGTCGGTGCAACCTGACCATTACAGGCCTCATAGCTGTTATATTTGGTTAGCCTGACTATTACTCGCATCATAGCTATCCGGATGGTTAGCCTGACCTTACAAGGATATCACATGATATGCTGATGTTTCACACGCTTAGTTAGATGTTCTTGACATGTATCTCTAGTATATGGATATAGCATTCCTTATGTTCTCGTCATGATTCTAGCATTCACATATATACCAGTTTATTGTTCTAGTGTGTACTTGTATTTCTATTTCATTGCTAGACGTATATTGATGATGACATATGCTCCAGTATTCCAGCATTTCTTTATTTTATTTATTTCCAGTATTTCTTAGTGCTAGTTATTCATATCTATCTTGTATTTCTTTATACTGTGTTATAATTTTTGTCAATATATGTGGAACTGCTGTTAGTGCTTGTACTTCGTTCCAATCCTGACTAGATATTTTTTTCCAGAGGATCTTGAGAATTTCTGTACTACACACTATGGACCGGGTATAGATGCAGACTACACACCAGAGATCTTAGTGGAGACAATTCCTTTAGATGAGACATTACCTGCAGCTATCTAGATAGTATTTATATTATGCATCTGAGACTCATTGAGGTTTATTTCAGCTTATGCTTAGACTTATGTTAAGTTTAATTGGAGACTTGTGGAGAATTGTGTTGGACAGCTAGACTATGGTTTATCTATATTTTGAGACATAGTATTTTACTACGCCATTCTTCTTATCTCTTATCGTGTCTTATACTTTTATAGTTGTTGTGATTGAGTTTACATTATGAGATATTATGAGATATATATTTTCCTTCTTATGGAGATTGATATCATTGACAGGTATTTAGTTATTTTAATATTTATTGTGACCTAGATATCGTTCTACAACCGATGTTGTGGCGTAGGCTGGGCGTACCCACGCTCTCGTGCTCCTATACCGGGTGCGGGTCGTGACAACTTCCACTCAAAAATTGGCAAAGGATGTAGTAGTCCTTTGGGTCTGACATTCCACTTTGACTTACTAGCATACTAAGCACCTGGAGATGAATCTAGCCATGTCTTTCTTCATCCCATACCACCAAACATATTCTCTTAGGTATTTTTACATCTTTTTAGCTCTTAGATGCATAAAATACTATGATTGGTGGGCTTCTTGCATGATCTCTTCTCTTAAACTTCCATTTGGTACACAAAGTCTAGTGCCATGCCTGAGTGTTCCATCTTCTGTAATACTGAACTCTTCCATTAATCCTGCTTGCACCTGTGCTGTGATACAATGAAGACTCTCATCTTGAAACTGAGTCTCCAAGATTTTCTCCATGAGACTGTACTTGAAAGTTCTTTAACTGCTTCTCTATCCCTGGAATGAGGACTTTTATTTCCAAGCTTTCCAAATCCTCCAGAAGATACCTGTCCATTGTCAAGTACATCACCATCGGGTATCGACTAAGTGTGTCCACTACAATATTAGCCTTTCCCGGATGGTACTAAAGAGTTATATCGAAGTCCTTCAATAACTCCAACCACATTCAATGTCTCATATTTAACTCCTTCTGAGTAAATACATATTTGAGGCTCTTGTGGTCTGTAAACATTTTGACCCTTTCTCCATAGAGGTAGTGCTTCCAAAGCTTTAAGGCAAAGATAACCACTGTAATTTCCAGATCATGTGTAGGATAATTCTTCTCATGAGGCCATAGTTGCCTAGAAGCATAATCTTTGACCCTATTTTTCTGCTAAAGTACACACCCTAAGCCTTTACCAGATGCATCACTATAGATGGCGAATCCCCCTGATTTGGATGGTAAGGCCAAAATAGGTGCAGTGGTTAATATTCTCTTGAGCACCTTATAAAAAGAAATCCTACACTCTACAGCAGCCTCTAAGTACCCCTTCCTCTTCTTTATCTTCATAAAACCCCTCTCCTTTATTCCACAATACCATCTTCATCTCCTACTTCCCCTCCTTCAAAACCTCATCACCACCACCTTGGTCATCACCGCCTCCATATATTTTTTGACCAAGTTCCTCCACCATCGGGCATGATGACCTCCACTCCCCTGGATGAACCAATGCTCGTCCCACCTGATCACCATCAAGCCAGGCCCTTGATGACGCTCTGTCTTCACCTCGCCGAGCTCGCCTCTGCTAGATCATCATTGATGCATCAAGCCACCAAAAATACCTTCAACGCATCAAGCCACTCGTTCCCTTTATTAGTTAAATAACCTAGATTTGACCAATTCCTTTTTGGAATAGAACTTGTGTAATTTAGATCCACCTTACTAGGGTTAGATCCACTTTAATAGGATTTGTTAGCTTGCTTTTAGGGTTAAATTGTTACCATAGGGGCTATATAAATATGTGTGTATTTGTTTGTTCAATATTGAAGTAATAAATAAAACATTTTTCTCCAAATATATTGTGATCCTTACCTTCCGAAGGTTACAACCCGCTGCTTCTAGCCAACATCTGGTATCAGAGCCAAGTGTAAGCCAAAGTACCTTCGACTCTACAAGATGTCAATTGTCGAGCACTCGACGGCGCCATCAACAAAGGAGGGAAGCATAACCTTGCACTACCCGATGCTGACATCTGTCAACTACTCCACTTGGGCGATCAAGATGGGGGTCTTCATGGAGGCTCAAGGCGTTTGGGACGCCATTGAACCCGCGGCCGGGATGGTCGTAGAAAAGAAGAGAGACAAGATGGCGTTGGGGTGTATTTTTCAAGCTGTCCCCGAGGAGATCCTACTCCAGTTGGCCAAGCACAAAATAGCTAAGGAAGCTTGGGAAAGCCTGAAGATAATATACCTCAGCGCAGATCGGGTGAAGAAGGCAAGGATTCAAACCTTGAAGAGTGAGTTCGAGGTTTTGCGTATGAAGGGAACAGATTCCATCGATAAGTTTGCAGGGAAATTGACGACCCTCGCAAACAAGATTCGTGGATTGGGAGACAAGATGGAGGACGTTGTTATCGTCAATAAGCTGCTCATCTCCGTCCCAGACAAGTACCTGCAAGTCGTTGCTGCGATCTAGTAGTTTGTGGATGTGGAGACCATGCCGATCGAGGAAGTGATTGGCCGCCTCAAAGCGTACGAAGAATGCATACGTGGTCGAGTCGAGAGAAGCAGCGGACAACTCCTGCTTACTCACGCTGAGTGGCAGGCGCGATCAAAGAAAGGCAGCGTTGATTTGTCGTCAAGCGGAAAGGGGCACTCTAGCGACGACCGGGGCCGTGGCAAGCCCCGTGGACGTGGCCGCTGGCGCGGCAGGGGTGGTCATGGCGGCCAAATAGTGCAATACTAGGAGGGTGAGGGGACTCGCGGTTCAAGCTCTAACCGTGACAAATTAAAAATCAAGTGCTTCAATTATGAAAACTACGGGCACTATGCGTCGGAGTATCGCAACAAACGTCGTGATGAGGAGGCAAACCTCGCACGAGCGCAAGATGAGGAGGCCGCATTGCTGCTGGGAGAGACTCAGGAGGAGATACCTAACCTCGTCATGCTCAATAAAGAGAAGATAGTACCAGACTTGCGCAGTGCTGGAGAAGCGCAGGCCGATACCGATGTGTGGTACCTCGACAACGGCGCTAGCAACCACATGACGGGCCACCGAAGAAAGTTCAAGGACCTTGATCAGGACATCACCGGCAGTGTCAAGTTCGATGATGGCTCAACCGTGCAGATTGAGGGCAGGGGATCAATCCTGTTCTAATGCAAGAATGGCGAACAACGTCTTCTGTCGGAGGTATACTTCATTCCAAGTTTAAGAAGTAATATATTAAGCCTTGGTCAATTAATAGAAGATGGAAGCAAGGTGGAGATTGTCGGTTCCTACTTGAGGGTGTACGACAGGAACGATATTCTACTGATGAAGGTGAGGAGATCACCTAACCGCCTTTACAAGATAGCTCTAGAATCTTGCAGGCCGATATGTCAAATGGCCAACATATAAGACCCAGCCTAGTTGTGGCACGCAAGGCTCGGATACGTGAATTTCTTCGCGCTCAAGATGATGGCAGAGAAGGGAATGGCCACCGGGCTGCCAAAGATTTCTCATCCAAACCATCTCTGTGAAGGGTTCCTTATCGCCAAACAAGCACGACTACCGTTCCCTCTGCAGGCAAGCTTCAGAGCTGAGAGGCCACTGCAACTTGTGCATGCTGACATTTGTGGCCCGATTATACCCGCTACACTTCCTGGTAACAGTACTTTCTTCTACTTGTTGATGACTTCAGTCGCATGATGTGGGTGTATATGCTCAAAGAAAAGAGTGATGCCTTTAATTCTTTCAAGAAATTCAAGTCTATTGTAGAGAATGAATATGACAGCAAGATAAAGACACTAAGAACTGATCGAGGAGGTGAGTTCCTGTCCAAGGAATTCACAAGCTTCTGTGAAGGCCAAGGCATACAACAGCACCTCACCGCACCATATACACCACAACAAAATGGCGTAGTAGAGCGTCGAAATCGCACCGTGATGGCTACGACAAGGAGCTTGCTCAAGAGCATGCATGTTCCTGGAAGTATGTGGGGCGAGGCGGTCAGACATGCTGTTTACCTGCTCAACCGGTTGCCAACTAAAGCTCTCAGTGTGCTCACATCGTATGAAGCCTGGACTGGTAAGAAACCAAACCTCGAACACTTAAGGATGTTTGGATACATCACACACATGAAGACTGCAGGTCCTTATCATAAGAAACTTGATGACCGAAGCACGCAATTGGTATACCTTGGCGTGGAAGAGGGCTGCAAAGCACACCGTCTCTATAATCCTCAACGTAGCCAGATCCATGTGAGCAGGGATGTTGTGTTCGAGGAAGAAAGGAGATAGGATTGGAACAATGGTGATGGTACCAAAACACAAGGCTGGGTAGAACTCTCAGTCGAAGATCCAGTTGTTGAGACAGTGATCACTCCACAGAGAGCAGTGGGCACGGCTATACACACGCCGGAGGGCACAGGAGAAGCGGTAACACCTATGACGTATGGAGCGGCAATGGCATCAAGGGAGCCTACTACTCCATAATTTGCGGCCACAACTTCGAGCGGCTCACCCACACCGACGACAGACTCGAATGAGCCAAGGAGATACCGCTCAATTGTTGACATATATGCTGAAACTGAGGAGACCTTTCTTGATCCAGAGATGTTATTTTTGTTGGCTAAAGAACCGACAAATTTTTAAGATGCTACACTTGAACATGAATGGCAGGAAGCTATGAAGAAGGAGGTTGAAGCCATCGAGAAGAATGGGACTTGGGTGCTTACTGAGTTACCATCTGGGCACAAATCCATCGGTTTAAAATGGGTATACAAGGTGAAGAGAGACAGTAAAGGCAAGATCCTCAAGCACAAAGCAAGACTTGTGGCAAAGGGCTACGTCCAGCAACATGGAGTTGATTTTGATGAAGTGTTTGCTCCAGTTGCCAGACTTGACACAGTTCGCTTGATCATTGCCCTCACAGCCCAGCACGTATGGGAGGTTCACCATTTGGACGTTAAATCTGCATTTCTGAATGGTGACCTCAAAGAGGAGGTATATGTAGCTCAACCTGAAGGCTTTGTCGTTAAAAACCAGGAGCACAAGGTGTACAGGCTGTCCAAGGCTCTCTATTGCTTACGACAAGCACCGAGGGCCTGGAACACATGCCTGGACAGCTGCTTAAAGGAGCTGGGATTCATCAGATGCACTCAAGAGCATGCTATGTACACAAGGAGCAATAGAGAGGGTGCACTCATTGTCGGAGTGTACGTTGATGACTTAATCATCACAGGCACAAGAGCAACTACAGTAAAGGTTTACAAGCGGCAGACGATGCAAAAATTTGAGATGAGTAATCTTGGGTTACTCTCTTACTACCTTGGTATAGAGGTAGACCAACAGGGTGATCGTATTACACTGAAGCAATCAGCATATGCGAAGAGAGTTTTACAGCAGTTTGGAATGGGAGATTGCAATCCAACCAGGTATCCCATGGAAGCTAAACTGCAACTCAGCAAGAACCTTGAAGGAACACCAGTCGATCCGACGTAATATAGGCGAATCATTGGCTGTCTCAAGTACTTAACTCATGCTCGCCCGGACCTTTGCTATGTTGTCGGAATGGTGAGCAGGTACATGGAGAAGCCAACAACCATTCATCACCAGGCTGTGAAACAGATCCTCAGATATGTGAAGGGAACACTTGAGTATAGACTCATGTATGGAAGAGGACATGGTGAAGATGAACTGCATGGATTCACCGATAGCAACTTGGCCAGAGATGTCGACGACAGGAGGAGCACCAGCGGAATGATATTCTACCTCAACAAGAACCTGATCACTTGGGCGTCTCAGAAGCAGAAAACTGTCGCATTGTCCTCCTGCGAAGCTGAGTTCTTGGCGGCAACGGCTGCAGCATGTCAAGCTTTGTGGCTGAGGAATCTAGTTAGTGAAATGACTGGCCGCGAACCTAAGCCAGTCACGCTCTATGTCGACAAGAAGTCTGCAATTGCGCTGATGAAGAATTCAGTGTTTCATGGACGTAGTAAGCACATTCATACTCGCTTTCATTTCATTCGCGAGTGTGTTGAAAGAGGGCAGATAAAGGTGGAGTTCGTGAGCACTGAGAAGCAACGTGCCGACATTCTCACGAAGGCTCTCGCCAAAGTAAAATTCGCTGAGATGCAGCAGGTGCTTGGAGTTATCAACCTTGATCAAACCTAGATTAAAGAGGAGAATATTAGTTAAATAACCTAGATTTGACCAATTCTTTTTTGGAATAGAACTTGTCTAATTTAGATCCACCTTACTAGGGTTAGATCTAGATCCACTTTAATAGGATTTGTTCGCTTGCTTTTAGGGTTGAGTTGTTACCATAGGGGCTATATAAATATGTGTGTATTTGTTTGTTCAATATTAAAGTAAGAAATAAAATATTTTTTCTCCTAATACATTGTGTTCACTATCCTTACCTTCCGAAGGATATAACCCGCTGCTTCTAGCCAACACCCTTCCCCATTCTCCACCTTCCTCTACCTGATACCCCTCCCGACACTGCATACATCGACTCAACGAGGCCACATCACGTGCTGAGTCTGGCGTCTACCACTCGGCAACCCACCTCCACTACGCCACAACTGAAGTCGCACCGAAGTCAATAGCTCCGTCCGCATGCCCATCTCAACACAACAATTTTTTGTGTAACTCGCCACCGCAGGAACAGTCTGAAGCGCCGTCAGCACCCACCCAAGTATCGACGGGATAGGAGCAGCAAGTCGCGCCTACGTTCTACTAGAAGGAAATACAGCAGCTGCAGCTTCATCAATCGCTGGTGCAACCGACGATTGGCACTTGTCTACGCCACTGAACTTCTCGCGTAGACGTTAACCCCGCAAGCCGATCGAGACCAGACGCTGAAGCACGCAAGGGAGTTTAGCAGCAACAAAAGTAGAGGTAAATCCATCTTCTCATGTTGCCAAAGTAGCAGTTTTAGTGAATAGAATAGTTTATATTTTAGATTCCTACCCCTAATTGTAATGTACAATTATTTCATTAAAGAAAAGAGAGATGAAGGAAGTTGATTGTAGTCTATACTGGTCACGTAGAGATATTTGAGATTAGAGCTTCACGTTTTCTTTCCCATAGGGTTAATAGGTAATTATGTAGGTTTAAACGAATATAAATAGGCATGCTCAATGTAATGAAATATAGGTATAATAGTTATGCTATATATATATATATATAGATATATATATATATGAATTTGTATCTAGTAGCTTCGTGTTTCATTCATTTAAGTCCATTCTACATTTAATTTATTCTGGATCATGCAACCAAGCCTGTAAGTGCCTTTAACACCAATCACTAGTTAACAAATTGTGTTAAATACATAACCAATTTGTATAAGAAGTAATGTAAAGATGAATAAATGTGCTGGTGTAGTGCCTCAAATCACAATCCGACCTGGATGTGTACTATATAATTGGCCTTGTGGCTAGTCTGTCTGAGTCATAGTTTGGTATTTAGAATCTTCGGCATCCTCTTGCCACAGACAAAATGCGATGATCCTTTCCAACTAATGGATATGTCTCTATTGAAATGAGTCCAATAGTTTTCGTACTTTGTTGCTTGGTTTTTCTTGATGTCGCTTTGGAATTTTTGTAATGGTGTTGCTTTCAATTTGCTTGATTTTTGTTGTTGGCTTTCTCGCTTGGAGCTTTGATTCTTGGGGAGTTCGGAAGAAAGGATAGGCAATGGATTCCAACCCGGTTCTCGGGCTATTGCGGGACTCCTTCTTTTAGCACTTTCCTTAATAGGTGGGTGGTACGGACCCTTCTTTCCTACTTCTTCACGTCCACATCTCTAATGTTTCAAACGTTCAATCGATGATGCCCGGCTGAACGCCTAGGAAATCTTAGCCATAATGCATGCCAGCCACTAAGAAAGAAACATGGAATTGTAGACTAACTTATATATTCATGAACATGATATAAACACGAGCTCTAATATACAAGCGACAATTGAGCATTGGTTGCGGCCTGGTGCCTCAGAGAGTTTGGACCCACGGGACACCAAAATTGGAATACGACTTTGAGAAAATATGAACTATTTCATAAGTACATATGTTGTTGCTTGACTTCTTCTATTTTATCTCATGCATTGTATGATAGTTGAACTGTTCACGCATTTGCATGGTTTGGGATAACTTGTACACAAGGTTTGGCTTTTCCTCGAAACGGTATTCTGGGGCACTGGAACGTATCGATCCGGGGGAAATATTTGATTGTGCTAGTCGCGATGCATTTAAGGACCGTCAGTAGGGCTTACTACTCAGGCAGACAGGGCGCGCCGCAATTACTTGGATAAGTCCCCTTGGTGTCGATCAAACTAATGATCGCATATAAATAGAACACAAGCTAATCTATTATCTTATGCAGATGGTCAGTATACTTGTGTTTCATTGCAGGGAAGGCGTGCGTCGGTTGATTAAGCAACCGATGTGCTTTATGGGTTCAAATTTATTTTTGTTTCTCTAAAATCATGCAACTGATATGAACTGAATTCACTTAGTTCTCAATAGCAAGATCATTTTAATGCATGCTCGTCCCTAATAAGCAAGTGTTGATTTAGGCCAGTGGGTTTATCCCGCTCACCAGTACAACTGAGTACTAACCCACGTTGTGGGCAATTATTTCAAGCACTCAGAGTGTGCAACGCTAGTGGATAGACGAGAAGGTGTTAGAAGCTCTTCTATTTTAAAGTATAGTTGAAGCCAGTTCATTTTGGAGGCGTAAATTTTCAATCTATATAAGGGAATAATGTACGGACGCCAAGGCTTATGTGATGAAGCACCCTACCTTTTGAGTTTTTCTTTTGTAATACAACCAAGTAGCCGAGAGACGCATCAAATGTAAACTCTATGTAAATTACTCTGAATTATCAATGAAAAGCATATTTTCTTCCTATACTTTGTGTTCAACTATCTGTGAATGTGTTTTCTAACTTGTGTTTCGAATGAGTTCCTATCACTGCACATTCTTACCTTGTGCGAGAGCAACTACAGGCTCGTACGATATCACGTCCAAGAGAGGACAATCGGTCCCGCAAAGGATCCGGGCGAGGACAATTGACCCTAGCGGGATCGGGGCGTGACATGTTGGTATCAGAGCACGGCTTTACTTTCTTGGGTTTTCAAAAAGATATTCTTGGAGTTTGATGCACCTCTCGATTGAATTGTATTCGGCGTCCGCTGCATAAGATGAATCGCCCTATACAATGAGCCCATAGAAAGAATTATCATTTTTGGAGTGTTGACAAGCTACTCTCTTTTGTAGCAATATCAAAAAAAAATACTGTCGCTGCAAGCAGTGCTTAGCCTGTCCAGAGCGATCCATCGAGTTCTGGAGAATCTGGAGGGGCAGGTTCAATCGATATGACTGAGAGACTAATTCACCTAATGGAGTTGCAACAACAGCAAGCTGCCACTTAACATGCACAAATTCAGGTGCAGTTCACTGCTCAACAAAAGCAGATGGATACCATGATGCAATTGATCGCATATTTGGTGCCAGCAACGACGGAGCCAGTGTGATGCCTGTCACATCTCCAACTATGGAGGTAGAAGACGAATCTAAGAAAACACAGCCTTCCGCTAAGAATACCTTCAAAGCTGCTGAGTTCACTAAGATGCACCCACCAATGTTCAACGGGTGAGCAGAACCAGATGTGGTGATGGGATGGATTTCTAAATTCAGAGAACTTTTCAACCTGGTTGGCATTAAAGGGTTCAAATGAGTGGCTTGGGCATCGGTGCAACTGGAACTACGAGTGCATAATTGGTAGGAAGCCACAAAGCATGGGATTTATAATACCAATTCCAACTGCAAGATCACTTGGGAGATATTCAAATCTTCCTAAATTGAACAATATATCCCAAGGGCCGTGCGACAAAAAAAGGAATACGACTTCAACAATTTGGTACAAGAAAATATGTCCGTTGATGACTATGATTCAGTGTTCGCAAGACTCATGAAGTTTGCCGGACATTTCTTGCCTAACCAGCATACGTGGTGCTATTGTTTTCAGAAAGGTTTGAATGACAACCTGTGTAGGGATGTCATAAATCAAAAGTGCCAGACTAACCGGGAATATTATGAAGCAGCCCTTAATAGCGAACGGATCTTTGGGCACAATTCATAATAGACTAATGTACAGACTTTCTGTACCAATTTTAACAAGCGGCCTCATAAAATGGGAGGATCTGGAGCGTCGAAGTTTGCACACATCTGAGCACAGGGGTCCTCCTCAGGGACCGTATTGCCATAGGTGCGGCAAGATGGGACATCGGGTGACCGAGTGCCGAGTTGTAGGAAGCTTTAAATATGGCCATTTGGACCATAAAGCATTTGACTGTCGAGACCTCAGGCCGATCGTCAGATAACAGTCAAACCAGAACAAGGGACCTCCAGCACATGGCGCCAATGCTGTACCAGTTAACCCACAATGATAGGGTGCCCAAGGCCGAGTCTATGTATTGACTCGGGATGATGCATCTACCTCTGACACTATTGTGACAGGTACCATACTTTTTAAAGAATTGCCCGCTAGAGTCTTATTTGATTCAGGTGCTACTCATAGTTTCATATATGCTGATTTTTTTGTTGAGAATAAATTAGCTTCTACTCTATGAAATATGAACCTTTATGTGAGTACCCCTTCGGGAGTTGACATGTCCACTAATGTGATATGTAGGGATGGTTATATTTGCATCGAAGGCAGAACGCTTTCCTTATATGCCATTGTTCTAGACATTAAGAAATACGATATTATTCTCGAAATGGACTGGTTGGGTGCTTCCCATGCAACAATCGAGTGTGCGAAGAAGCGAGTCATATTTCGTCTACCTGGTGACGTAGACTCCTACTATTCGTGCAGCGCTGCACCTAATACGGCGATGGTGATATCAGCAATTTTGGCTAAGCACATATTGTATTCGGGCTATGAAGGGTACTTAGCCTCTGTTCGAGATATCCGACAGAAAGATGCAGATGCAGCTCAAGCTGATATCATAGCAGATTTTTCTGACGTGTTCCCGGACGAGCTGCTTGGAATGCCTCCTGATTGGGAGATCGAATTCTCCATTAACACCTTTCCGGATACGCGACCGATATCGAAGGCACCCTATCGAATGGCCCCAGTAGAGCTAAAGGAATTGAAGGTACAGTTGCAAGATATGTTGGACAGAAGATATATTCGCCCAAGAGTTTCTCCATGGGGAGCTCCGATGATGTTCATAAAAAAGAAGGACGGATCCATGCGCCTGTGCAGAGACTACCGAGAATTGAATAAGGCTATCGTACGGAACAAGTAACCGTTACCAAGAATAGATGACCTGTTCGATCAACTACAAGGCACAACAATATTCTCTAAAATTGTCTCAGGTAGGGCTATTACCAGTTGAAAATTAAATCTAGTGATATCCCCAAGTCAGCATTCAAAACCCGATATGGGCCCTATAAATTTCTTGTAATGCCGTTCGGCTTGACGAACTCCCCAGCCGCATTCATAGATCTGATAAACTGCTTATTTTGGCAGTTTGTGGACAAGTTTGTGGTCGTATTCATTGACGGCATACTGTTATATTCCAAGAATTAGATGGAACACAAGGAACACCTGGAGATTGTGCGGCAGATATTACGGGAGCATCGGTTGTTCGCAAAGCTCAATAAGTGTGAGTTCTGGTTGAACAGTGTGGCATTCCTTAGATATGTCATCTAAGCAGAAGGCATCGCCGTAGACCCATAGAAGATAGAAGCGGTAGTGGATTGGAAGCAACCTACGTCAGCCAGTGATGTTCGTAGCTTTATAGGCCTAGCGGGATACTACCGTAGGTTCGTGAAAGATTTTTCTAAATTGGCCTCGCCTTTGACTCGTCTTACTTAGAAAGGGATTGCATTCAAGTGAAGTGACGACTGCGAAGCTAGCTTTCAAGAGATAAAGTAATGGCTTATTTCACCTCCATTACTTGCACTTTCAGATGTAGTAGATAAGTTTCAGATATATAGCGATGCTTCAGGACTCGACTTAGGGTGTGTTCTTATGAAGTGGGAAAAAGTGATATCGTACGCCTCAAGACAATTGAAGCCGAACGAGAAAAACTACCCAACATATGACTTGGAATTGGCGACAATTATATTTTCACTAAAGTTGTGGCGGTATTATCTTTATGGTGTTTCTTACAAAATCTATACAGACCACAAGAGCCTCAAGTACCTATTCACCTAACATAAACTGAACCTCCGACAGCGGTGCTGTCTAGAACTTATAAAGGACTACGACCTGATGATTGCATATACGCAGGGCAAGAAAAATATTGTTGCTGATGCTTTGAGTTAAAATCACATGGGCTCGCTATCTATAAATAGCCATTTTCTTCAGGATCTAGAGGCGATGTGCATCAAATTTTGAGTTCAGCATAGAGGAATGCAGCTGACTCCACTCCATCTTGAGCCGAGTTTGTGTGATAGAATCAAGTCTTCTCAAAAGGATGATCATTTCCTAACGAAGGTACGAGGGCTGATATCGACAAAAAATATTATGACCCGCATCCGGATTAAGGGTACTAGTCGGAAATAACGCCCAGCCTATGCCGCAGAATCGGTGGTAGAACGCTGTCTAGATAAAATATCTAATAATATAATGAACCACCAATAATGATAGTATACTCAATCACAAAACTAAGATATAAATAAGCACGAATCAGATAAAGAATAGAATAGTCACAATATAACTCATGAGTCTAAAATAATACATCAATGAGCCTGAAGAATAACAGAATAAGCTGGAGACAAATCCAGTACAAAGAATACTACGAAGCTACAACTCCAGGGTCAACTGTATCAGTTGGGATAAGTCCCTCCTGAGCCAGGGTCTCAGAATCTAAACCCACAACATCCTGGGGTCCATAATAGTTAGGGTACCACTCCTCAGTGTCATCTGGAAAAATATATCCAGTCATGAAAGGAGCAGAGTACATCTCTAACAGCAGTTCTAATCAATGATAAAAACTATATAACAGTAAATAGCTGTGGATAAATAAGATGCACAATAGATACAAGAGATATATATATAATAAGGAAATACTGGAAATAAATACAATAATGAACATTATGCCAATGAAACAAGAATACTAATGACTAAGTGTGTGAGTACTAGCTTAACATGTGATCGGCTTGGGCAAGATGCAATATGGCCTGGCTAATCATACGAGCGGTGTATGATTAACACTATTCAGTAATCAATACTTGATACAATAGGGATATTGATCACACATATATACTAATACTCTCCACCCCTGACTAGTATAATAGATCCAACTACTGTATGCTATGGCATGAGATTCCCCAAGAAGATAACGACTCTTCCCGAGAATCATTGTCTGTACATATACAAGATAACCAATAAAATAATACTTGCACCATATACACCATATACCAAGCAATAACATCTCATGACGAGATCTGGGTATACCAATCCGTGTAACCATAGTGTCAAGAGAACATGGATATCTACACTAGATACAATGAACATAGAGGATATCATAAATCAAAAACTATCAGAGAATGTACTCACCTGAATTCTAATGAATAGTCTCACAGATGTCTGACTCGGTGCCTCGAAGACCTAGATATGGAATACAACATCAATACAAGGTCCCAAAAAGAGAATAAGTTAAACTAGTCAACTTCTAGGTCAATAAGTCAATTCTAAGTCAAAAGTCAACTATGGTCAACTCTAAGTCAACTATGGTCAACTATGGTCAAACCAAGGTCAACTATCTATTTCTAGGTTGCACAAGTCTAACACAAAAATCTTGGGTCAAGATATTAAAATCTAAGTCATAAAACCATATCTTAAAGTATTATGATACCGTATCTCCGGATACGTAATTTCCAAGGTAAACATCATAATACATATATATCAAACATTTGTATAATAATATAGAATATTAATTACACATAAAAAAGTAGGAACCATAGTTTTGAACCAACTTGGTATCTCCACAAAGTCACAAACTTGATACCCAAACCCCGTATCTCGAGTATCCCACTTACCTTGGTTTCCATAAGGTAATACTCAATACCTTGATATAGTAATTACCCTCATAAATAATATATAATATATACTAATATTATACAATTAAGAAATATAACAATAATAGTATTATATCTCAATATTAATACATATATATACATATATATATAAATATAAGATATAAACACAATATACTAATAATCTGCCTAACTGTCACTGAAAGCAGTGTTGAAAAACACTGATATTCAGATGTCAGACTTTCAGTGACAGTTCTGGCTGTCACTGAACTGCCGTCGCTACTGCTGCTGCATTTCTGCACTGCTGCCTCTGCTTTGGTGACGGTTTTCAACCGTCACCATAGCCTCCGTCGCTGCTGTTGCAATTCCCGCCGCTGCTACTGCTTATTTAATGACAGCAGCTCTGTCATTAATTACCGTCATAACTGTTACAGCGGCTGCTGCTGCTATTCCTCGGCTATTAATGACAGCAGCTCTGTCATTAATTCCTGTTGTCGCTAAAAACAGTAATATATATATATATAACCTATATATATATATATATATATATAAACCAAATAAATAAATAAATATATCTATATATATATATAACTCAAATACATATATAATATATATATATCTATATATATAAATACCAAATAGCTATAATACACCTCCAATATAATAATGTACATATTACAACATAGTCAAATGCATACATACATAAATATGTAATAAATATACATCCATACATATATATATATATACATAATCATATTCTAATTACTTAATTTAACATACATATATATTACATAAAACATATTCATATATTTTATATTATAACATATATTTTATTGCATGTAGAAGAAAGCTACATATATATTTATTCTATGGGTACATATATAATACATAGATCTATGCTACAACAAACACCATAATAAATACACTATAGTACATATATAATATCTACATATATATACATAATTATAATTCAAGAATTAAAGCACAATTAATTAGATCTACACATAAATACACAATAAATGGAGAGTATCACACCGTATCCCACTAGATCTAGGATACGCATGCGACACGAGTCCACCACACGTCCAATTGTACCCCGAAGGACACAAGCAAGTCACAAATAATATTTATGAACAAAACAAAGTGTCAAATGTAGATCTAAGTGTCCGTGTCAAAATACGACATGTACAAAGTTCCGAGTCGGAGGAAAAACCCCCAAAACAACACGTATCACCAAATTGTTGGGATACGACCTACACGTACCCAATTGTGGACATGACACTAGCCCCAAACACATAAACATATGCCAAAGTGATATATAGGATCAATTGACACACACAACAAAAGTTATTTTCGAAATTCTCCCAAAATTGACATAAAAAGTAATATAACTTTCTTCATAGGTATCCTATGAACACAAAACCAAATTCTATGAGTAGTACATACATATGGGTTGATTATTCATGATTAAATCTCAGATTTAGAAGCTATTTTAAGGAAAAAAACTAAATTATACCTATTGGGAGATGGATTCCCGATGAAACCTCCAATTGAGATAAAATTGCCTCCAAATTGTAGATCCTTGCTCCTCTTTGTAGATCCTTGCTTCCTCCTTCTAAATCCTTGATTCTCAAGTCTCTAATGATGATTTGGGAAGAAATTGGAATAAATTTGGTAGGAAAAAGAAATGAGAATGAAGGAAATTTGGTAGTGGAAAATTCTAGATCTAGATTTGGAATGAAAAGGAGGAGAGAGAATTTTCCCCCTCTTTTTATATAAGCCGGCACTTTCCTCTCCTTCAAGTAATTATGAACTGTCCAATATACTCCTTGGGGCCTCTCATGAAGAAATAATTAAGGAAGGAAGCTTCTAGTCTAATGATTTAATTAATTTAATCCATCTCCTTAACAATGGGCTTTCTAAATGGGCTAAGTCTAACTAATTAATTCATGTTGGTCCATGGGTCCAAACTAAACTAGTTAGGTCCACTAACACAAGTCCAAATTAAATAAATAACATCTAACAACAATTAAATAATACAACAAATAATTATTTACCATGCACAATATTTAATTAAATAGGAAATGACTAAAATACCCTTTCCTAGAAAATATGGTAGTGACAGAAAAGGCGTCCAATTTTGTGGAAGGCAAAGATAGGACCTTACAGATAAAAGGAAAATAATGCGTTCCTAGCGATCTAGTACTCTGAAAGAAAATTATGACAGAGGCACATTATGCGAAGTTTTTCGTACATCCGGGGAGTACAAAGATGTACAAGGACTTGCACAGGACCTTCTGGTGGCACGGTATAAAGCAGGATATGGCGACCATTGTGTCACAGTGTATGGCCTGTCAACAGGTGAAAGCTTAACATTAGAGGCCCGACGGGGAGCTTCAGAACCTCGCTATTCCTGAGTGGAAATGGAACAAAATTGCTATGGATTTTATCATGGGATTTTCTAAGGCACCGCCTGAGCATGTTACGATTTAGTTCATAGTTTACCATTTGACCAAATTTGCCCACTTCCTCACTATCAAAGTTACATGGATCATCGATCGGTTAGCACAGATTTATATTGACTAGATTATCTGACTACACAGAGTACTTGCCTCAATCATCTCGGACCGTGACGGACGTTTCTTATCTCTTTTTTGGACTAGCCTATAGTCTGCTTTGGGCACCAAGCTAAAGTTCAGTACCACATATTACCCCTAGACTGACGGCCAGATGGAGAGGATAAATCAGATACTTGAGGATATGTTGCGACTGTGTGCGGTCAATCTTTAGACTAGTTGGGACACGCACCTTCCGTTGGCGGAGTTAACATACAGCAATAATTACCAATTGAGCATCCAGATAGCACCGTACAAAGCGTTCTATAGGCAAAAGTGTCGATCTCTAATCTATTAGGACGAAGTCGGTGAGAGACAGGTACTCGGGCCAGAGCTGGGGGAGAAGGCCATTGAGAAAGTTTTTTTGTTTCGAGAAAGACTCCGAACTATGCAGAGTCAACATAAGAGCTATGCCGATGCTCATCGTAGACCCTTGGAGTTTATCGTCGGAGATTACGTCTTCTTGAATGTGACAGCAATGCATGGAGTGATGTGGTTTAGTATTAAGGGCAAATTGAGTCCAGATTTATTGGCCCTTTTGAAATACTTGAGCGAGCGGCAGCTGTGGCCTATCGGATTATACTCCCCCCCGCCCTAGCTGAAGTGAATAATGTCTTCCATGTCTCTTAACTTCAAAAGTATGTACATGATCCGAGTCATATGGTTAGCTTTGAGTAATTAGAACTGCTCATGAATTTATAGTACTCAGAGGAGCCTCTATAGATCTTGGATCATAAGGAGAAGGTGTTACAGAACCGTACAATATCCTTGGTTCGCATGTTGTGGCGGAACCATTCAGTAGAGGAATCAACTTGGGAGATAGAGTCGGAGATGAAGGAGAAGTATCCTTCATTGTTCGTTCAGTCGGAGGTAAGGCCTTATTTTAAGTTTTGAGACAAATTTTTTTTCTTAGTGGTATATTATGTAGTGCCTCAAATCTCGATCCGACCGGGATGCGTACTATATAATTGGACTTGTGGCTAGTCTGTCTGAGTCATAGTTTGGTGTTTAGAATCTTCGACATCCTCCTGCCACGGACAAAATGTGATGATCCTTTCCAACTCATGGATAGGCCTCTATTGAAATGAGTCCAATAGTTTTCATGCTTTATTGCTTGGTTTTTCAGGATGTCGCTTTGGAATTTTTGTTTTGGTGTTGCTTTCAATTTGCTTAGTTTTTGATTTTGGCTTTCTCGCTTGGAGCTTTAATTCTTGGGGAGTTCGGGAGGATGGATAAGCAAATGATTCTAACTCGATGCTTAGGCTATTACAGGTTGGCATAACTGACGTTTGATCGTCGCTAGGCGTAACTCCTTCTTTCAGCACTTAATCGGTGGGTGGTTCAGACCCTTCTTTCCAAATTCTTTATGTCCACATCTCTAATATTTCAAACGTTCAATCGATGATGCCCGGCTGAACGCCTAGGAAATCCTAAGCCACAATGAATGTTAGCCACTAATAAAGGAACATGGAATTGTAGACCAACTTATATATTCATGAACACGATATAAACATGAGCTCTAATATACAAGCGGTAATTGAGCATTGGTTGTGGCTTGGTGCCTCGGAGAGTTTGGACCCACGGGACAACAAAATTGGAACACGACTTTAAAAAAATATGAACTGTTGTAAAAGTACATATGTTGCTGCTTTGCTTCTTCTATTTCATCTTATGCATTGTATGATGGTTGAATTGTTTACTCATTTGCATGGTCTGGGACAACTTCTGCACAAGGTTTGGCATTTCCACGAAATGGTATTCTGGGGCAATAAAACTATATCGACCCGGGGGAAAATATTTGATCGTGCTAGTCGTAATTGTCACGCCCCAGTCCCAAAATATCGAGGGACTAGATACTTGGCAATGGCCAGCAGCACATACCGATGGGTAAACCCAATTTAATGGACCCATCAGGATGTACTTAAGCTGTAATACAACAATAAGGGTCTAGATATACTAATCTCATCCACAGAACTGAATACAACAATATCAGAATCATAAAGCAAGATCAGTCTCAATAAAATATATACTCGAAAAATAACCCGATAATGAGTTTGATACATCTGTCAAGATACAAGAATAAAGATAGCCACAGCAAATACTGAGTATGGAAATAGTATATACTCAGAAGATACCCTCAGGGATCACTCGTCTACTAGATCCGGCACTACTCCAATGTCTGCACCTGTTCCTGCTTCTGCTCCTGCTAATGCTCCTGTCCCGTATACCTCGGGGTAGATCTCGTCTGCTAATCCTGGGGACATAATCCGGATCTAGGTCCTCAGGGGACATAGCAAGGTACAAAATAACTCATGCCAAAATAAATGCAGTACAATAGTAAATGAAACAAATAGGGTAAATATGTAACCATCTATGTGAAATACAAGTGAGAGCATCACTAGTACTCAGGCTGAGACTACTACAAGCTCTGTGTCGGGGAGCCGGTAGCAGTAATATCATGTGGTTGTCTAGCTCGAAGAGAAACTGAGACGCCGGCATAATATAGTCAACCTGTAGCCTGTGTGACTTACCAGCCATAAATGAAATAATAGGGGAACACTATATAACCAGCTAAGTGATATGCAAGATGAGAGCAGCACTAGAACTCAGGCTGAAACAACTACAAGCTCTGTGTCGGGGAGCCGGTAGCAGTGATATCATGTGGTTGTCTCGCTCGGAGAGAGACTGAGACGCCGGCATAATATAGTCAACCTGTAGCCTGTGTGACTCTCCTCACCCAATGTAATCATACGTCTCATGCCAACAATGTTTTATGTCTATGCCACGCAGGATCATATCTAATGCAACCAGTCATGTAACATCTAAGAAAAAGAATATGTCATGTAACATGTATCCTATACAGAATCACCATGAATATCTCAGGAATATTTTGTCTCATGAATAGTGTCTAATGTCCTGGGTTATGATGTACTTGATAATGCAAGCACGAGAAATACAGGGTCTCGGTATCCATGTCTAGATTACGTTACACAACTCCGCGCACGGTGTTGGCACCCGACTATTAATCAGACGCTAAGTAAGTCACACGGTCCTAGGTCAAGCATGTATAACAATATATAAATAAGTCAAAGAAATATGTAACAAGACTACAATGTTGCCAAGGTACACTTGCCTGGGGTTCTGACTCCAACTGTAGCTCTAGTAGCAGCGGGATTTGCAGGTAGTCCTCCGGTTGCTGAAATAAACATCACCATCAGATTCAAAAAATATTAAATAGCTAAAAACGCCTGTCCTTGAGTCCAATTTGGACACAAGGGCAAAAATGATAATTTTTGGTTAAAGCGGGGTCCACATGTGGCCCGCTTCGCACCGAAAAATGTGTCAGAACTAATGGTCTCCAAATTCGTCAAACTTAGTGTCAACAAGTCCAGAACGATGATACGAACTCAACGACTTCCAGAACTGGATTTTGATGAGCCGATCACAAAATCGCCCGTCAAGTGGAGCCGTGGGGCCCACGATACGCGATTTTGTCAACATTCTCAGAATTGAACCAAACTTGGGTCACAGTACCAGCGTATTGCTACGAGTCCGATGACGGAGGTTTTGTTTCGATCCGACGTGTGTACACAAAGTTACAACGTATTCCAGAACAGGCAGATATGGGATGTTGTTGGCGGATACGCGTTGATTTCGGTGTGCACGTACATCCAAATCAACTTTTGTGAAATCCTGCACGTCCGTATCAACGGCGCGCACCTTTCGGTGAAGACCGCACGTGACCAAGTCGTCCCGTTTGGCGGGGCATACTCAGTTCCAGGGGAAAATGAGGTATTGATTTTCCTGTTTTTGGATCGCGGTTCGCGATTGCCACAGGACGCGACGCACTGAGCGTGTTGCACGGGCATCGAGAGGGTTACACAGCCTACGCATCACAACTGACAGAACAAAAAACGGAGCAATGAGGAGAGAGAATGGGTTACCTGAACAGGGCTCCGTGGAACGGGGTTTCTCGTGTCCGCGAGGAGACTCGACACTGCCACACAGTGTCCGGGTTAGTGTACAACACGGCCTAGGGTTAGGGCTATATGCTGCGACTGGGGATTTGTCGGAAGTGGTGGGGTCGTCGTCGAGGCTCTGGCTCATGGTCGACGGAGGCAACAGAGGAGGGAGGCGGAGGTGGGATACCGTGGCGGTGGCGCTGGGAGTCTCGACGGGGTTCTGCGGGGTGAGGGGAAGATAAGGCGGAGGACCGTCGAGGGGAGAGGCGGCGAGGTCGAGGTCCTGGGTGGCGGAGGGCGGCGCTATAGATGGTGGAGGTAGTCGAGGACGAAGACGAGGGGGTCGTGGTCTCAGGGCGGAGCAAGGAGGAGGGAGAGGGCTGTGGGTTTTGGGGAGTTTGTCAGCGGAGCAAGGAGGAGGTAGGCGGAGAGGTGGTGGAGATGCAGAGGGGAGGAGGTGGGGCGCTGCTCGGGGACGATGGCGGGGAAGAAGAGGCGGCTAGGGCACGGTTCAGGCGGGGGCTCAGGGCATTGTGGTGGGGACGACGACGGAGCGGGTCTCGTCGAGGGCTGTCGAGGGGGCAGGGAGATCGACGGTGGTGGTGCGGGAAGGTTCTGGGCGGAGGAGATGGCGAAGCTAGGGTTCCGGCAGGCGGTCGAGGGGCTAAATAGGCTGCCGGAACAATAATGTCGGTCGGATTAGGATTAGGGTTACGGGTCCGATTTGGTAACGGGTTCGGGTTCGGGTCCGGGTCCGGGTCGGGTTCAATCTGAATCCGGCCCGATCCGCTATTGTTTAAGTGCGGGTTCGGGTAGTCGGGTTTCGGGTCTGGTTTAGATCCGACCCGACCCGCTAAGGTTGGGTTCGGTTCAGTTGAACCGGGTCTGGGATTGGTTTGGGTTTGTTTGGTTCAATTGAACCGGGTTTATTTCTAGGGTTTAATTCAGTTTATTCATAACTTAGTTTTTAGGGCTATAAAAATGCTTCCGAGGTCCAATAAATTCCTGAAAAATTACCCTATGTCTAGTTTTTTATTTTACACCATAAAATATTATTTTCATATAAATTAACAATAATTAAAAATCATCTAATTATAAATACCTTAGTTTTAATTACAGAAAATTCCAGAAAATTCTAGAAAAATTATAAAAATCCATTTAAAAAATTTCCTGAAAAATCAGGGGGTTTACAATCTACCCCCCTTAAGAGGATTTTGTCCTCATAATCAAAGAATAACCAATCAACAAAGATGACACGGTTGCAAATATTGTTCGAAGTACATCACGATCAAGGAGAATCAAGGTTGATGGTGTAAGAATAACACATAGGAAAAATCATTTTCCTAAGCATTAAATGTTATGCAATCTCCCGTATGAAGTAGATCTAGAAGACTACAGGTTAGAAAACTAGGTTATCACTTATAAAAACATACTAAGTTATCAGTTATTAGCAAGTTCAAAATTACTAGGTTAAGGCTTGGGTCACGAACCAACAGGCACAAACTAAAGTAAAACTAGACGAGATAACTATGAATCACTTATGCGCATTAGCTACTCCATGAGTCTGCGCGTTCTCCAAGGTCATCGCCAGGGCTTGTTCGCGACCTTGTGGTCGATTCTCTGCTGTTGTTGAGCCTGCTGGAAGAGTGCTGCTTGTAGTGCCAAGGGTGGCCTCGGCTGATTCCCTCCTTGGGCTGGTGGTCTGATTTCTCTAACTCCTGTCTATGGTACTCCTAATGCTGGATAGACTGGCCTTGGTGCTGGTAAAGCTTGTTGGTTAACTGTTGGTGCTTCTCCTCGATGCATCGTGCAACTTCTGGCTAAAAGTTTGCTGGATCCGCAAATCAAGCACAGTCCCAACTTGCGTCTGCACTCCTTATTAATATGGCCTATCTTGCCACAGTAGTGACAAGTAGGAAGAACAAAGGCTCTTGGTGCTGCCCTCGGTGGTGAATTCATCTGTGGTCGCTTTACAGCTCTTTTCTGTTGTGCTTGGTCTGGTGCATGCGGCCGTTTCTGGCTGGACTCTATCCTGGTGATGTACTCCATGGCCTGTGATGTAGTAAGAACGTCCGTTGCAACGGAGCTGATTAACTTCCGTAGCTCAGAGCTAACTCTGTTGATAAACTTCTTCGCTTGGTTTTTCTGATCTTCTTTATGAACCTTCTGATGGGCTTGCATCATCGCTTAGAACATTCAAAATATTTGTTGTTCATCTATAACCTGCCCTTGTGGAACGGTAGGCATCGGTGGAGCAAACTACGTTGATGGTGGAACGTTATCTTGATGGATTCTCGAGGCATGCTGACTTGCTTGACTATGTTGTTGAGCTGATTGACCTTCTTCTACTGGTGTTACTTCCTCTTCGTTGGTTACCACAACATCTCGTGGTGATCTTGCAGGAGTCTCGTCATTTTCTCATAAATCCATAACTCTGCAACCAAAATAAAGAATAAGAGGTGTACAGGAATCAAGGCAGGATACAAGTCAAGAAATTAATTCAAATTCGATATAGATGTCAAGAACGATTCAAGCAAGTAGATGAGATCCTAAAAACTTATCCTATTCTTATTGCAGGCTTGCTCGGTCCCTAAGTTAAAATCAAACAATTTAGTCGTAGACCTGCATAGACCACCACAAAAACTATGTCACGCCCCAGTCCCAACATATCGAGGGACTAGATACGTGGCAATGGCCAGCAGCACACACCGATGGGCAAACCCAATTTAATGGACCCATCAGGATGTACTTAAGCTGTAATACAATAATAAGGGTCTAGATATACGAATCTCATCCACAGAACTGAATACAACAATATCAGAATTATAAAGCAAGATCAGTCTCAATAAAATATAAACTCGGGAAATAACCCGATAATGAGTCTGATACATCTGTCAAGATACAAGAATAAAGATAACCACAACAAATACTTAGTATGGAAATAGTATATACTCAGAAGATACCTTCAGGGATCACTCGTCTACTGGATCTGGCACTGCTCTAGTGTCTACACCTGTTCCTGCTTCTGCTCCTGCTAATGCTCATATCCCGTATACCTCGGGGTAAATCTCGTCTGCTAATCCTAGGGACATAATCTGGATCCAGGTCCTCAGGGGACATAGCAAGGTACAAAATAACTCATGCCAAAATAAATACAGTACAATAGTAAATGAAACAAATAGGGTAAATATGTAACCATCTATGTAAAATGCAAGTGAGAGCATCACTAGTACTCAAGCTGAGACTACTACAAGCTCTGTGTCGGGGAGCCGTTAGCAGTAATATCATGTTTTTGTCTAGCTCGGAGAGAGACTGAGACGCCGGCATAATATAGTCAACCTGTAGCCTGTGTGACTCTCCAGCCATAAATGAAATAATAGGGGAACACTATATAACCAGCCAAGTGATATATAAGATGAGAGAAGCACTAGAACTCAGGCTGAAATAACTACAAGCTCTGTATCGGGGAGCCGGTAGAAGTGATATCATGTTGTTGTCTAGCTCGGAGAGAGACTGAGACGTCGGCATAATATAGTCAACCTGTAGCCTGTGTGACTCTCCCCACCCAATGTAATCATACGTCTCATGTCCACAACGTCTCATGTCCATGCCACGCAGGATCATATCTAATGCAACCAGTCATGTAATATCTAAGCAAAAGAATATGTCATGTAACATGTATCCTATACAGAATCACCATGAATATCTCAGGAAGAATCTATCTCAAGAATAGTGTCTAGTGTCCTGGGTTATGATGTACTTGATAATGCAAGCACGAGAAATATAGGGTCTCCGTATCCTTGTCTAGATGACGTTACACAACTCCGCGTACGACGTTGGCACCCGACTATTAATCGGACGCTATATAAATCACACGGTCCTAGGTCAAGCATGTATAACAATATATAAATAAGTCAAGAAAATATGTAACAAGACTGCAATATTGGCAAGGTACACTTGCCTTGGGTTCTGACTCCAATTGTAGCTCTGCTAGCAGCAAGATTTGCAGGTAGTCCTCCGGTTGCTGAAATAAACATCACCATCAGATTCAGAAAATATCAAATAGATAGAAACACCTGTCCTTGAGTCCAATTTGGACATAAGGGCAAAAATGATAGTTTCTGGTTAAAGCGGGGTCCACATATGGCCCGCTTCTCACCAAAAAATGTGTCAGAACTAATGGTCTCCAAATTCGTCAAACTTAGTGTCAACAAGTCCAGAATGATGATACAAACTCAACGGAACTTCCAGAACTGGATTCCGATGAGCTGATCACAAAATTGCCCGTCAAGTAGAGCCGTGGGGCCCACGATACGCAATTTTTCAACATTCTCAGAATCGAACCAAACTTGGGTCACAGGACCAGCATATTGCTACGAGTCCGATGGCGGAGGTTTCATTTTGATCCGACGTGTGTACACAAAGTTACAACATATTCCAGAACAGGCGGATACGGGGCGTTGTCGGCGGATACGCGTTAATTTTGGTGTGCACGCACATCCAAATAAACTTCTGCAAAATCTTGCACATCTGTATCAATGGCGCGCACCTTTCGGTGAAGACCGCACGCGACCATGTCGTCCCGTTTGGCGGGGCATACTCAGTTCCGGGAGAAAATAGGGCGTTGATTTTCCTGTTTTTGGATCACGGTTCGCGATCGTCACAGGACGCGACGCACCGAGCGGGTTGTACGGGCATCGAGAGGGTTACACAGCCTACGCGTCCAACTGACAAAACGAAAAATAGAGCAACGAGGAGAGAGAACGGGTTACCTGAACAGGGCTCCGTGGAACGGGGTTTCTCGTATCAGCGAGGAGACTCGATATTGTGACACAGTTGTTTGTGGTATTAAACGAAAGGAATAAAATTGTATTTCAATGACGGGGTTTATGCGAAACCCGTGCCCTTCTGTTTACAAATAAACTTGTACAATGTAATCCTATACGAGGATATGGGAGTACAATTTATTTAATCTGGGTATAAATTGTTATAGGTGTCTGATCTGCGGTCGATCACTTTAGCCCTTGGACCACACGATGTTGAAGAAGTGCCGTGGAAGACAGGTAGCAGCTTCGAAGGTTGCAGAAGAGGTTGGACGCACGAGGCCAAGGTCGTCGATCCCTGCTCTTTGCCTGCTCTCCGGGCTCTCTCCCTCTCTCTCTCTTCTTGGACGATAATTCTCTCCTGGATGATAATTCCTTTTTTTCTTCTCCCCTCCCCTTTCCTCCATTGATAGGGGTCTCTATTTATAGAGTTTTGGTGATAGTGACCACTCCGTCGGTATAAAAATCGAGGAGTGGGAAGTATAATACCCTTTTACACAACGGTTAAAGTAACCAATGCCTGCGTATGGATGATCTTTTGAATGAGCGTATGATGCGGGTCCAACTAAGGGAACACAACGCGTACTATTGCTACGAAGATCACGGCGTAAGAGCCACGCAGGTAGGTATCCCGTGTGTAGAAATGGTTGGCGTAGAAGCCAAATGACTGTCACCCTGGCACAGAGGCCAGATAGGCATAGAAGCCGAATAGGCGTAGAAGTCGGATAGGCGTAGAAGCCGGATAGGCGTTGAAGCCGGATAGGCATAGGAGCCGGAGAGGCGTTAAGGCCGGATAGGCGTAGGAGCCGGAGAGGCGTTGAAGCCGGATAGGCGTAGGAGCCGGACAGGCGTTGAAGCCAGAGAGGCATTGAGAGCCGAAGGGGCACAGGTCTTGAATGGGCGTAGAAGCCGCTGCGTACCGTGCCCGAGTGCTGACGGGGACGTCTTAGCCGGAATCATGGCTTTCGAAGATGTAATCAAATCTTCTACAGAGATTTGCCATCATCTTGTGCATTAAATGCGAAGACGTATTTCGAAGGTCTGCAGCCCTTCTGTGCATCCGTTGCAGAGACGTGCCTTGACTGAACCTGTCACCGCTCCGTGCAATTAGACGTAGAGACGTGCCTCAAGCCCCGTACGATGTGCAGCTTTTGACGTGGCAGGCGGTTTGTCTACTGCGGAGCGTAAACCGGCTTATGCCTGCCTGTGTAAAACAATGCAGCGTATCCCTCCGTGCGAAAAAGAGCGGTTTATGCTGAGGGGACGTCAGTAAACGACGGTTCGGTGGTATCTTAACCCAATCCTCTGCATTAAATGCAGGGATCCGCCATCATACTGTGGTGTGCATTCCGAGGGGTCTGTGCCTGTTTCCAGCCGTCGTCTGGGTCGCCGTGCAGCACTTTTTGTCAGGAGTCAGAGGCCAGGTTCACTGCATGACTTGACAGGTTCATTTCGGGGAAGACGAAGCGTTCCTCGTACGCTATTTTAACGCTGCTTTGAGAGCGGCTGAGTTTTTACGCCCTGGAGGCGATGGGGGGGTCCCGTCTACGCCGAAGCGGTTTTAGACGTGCTGCACCCTTGAGCTCTTACGCTTGATGTCACTGAAGGCCTTTGTTTGTGCTGCTCTGTATCAATACGCCGCGTAGCTTTTGCCAGCGTATTTTTCATGCTTCTACAAGACCCCCTTCAAAGCTTTTAAATTCTTTGGAATTTGAAACGCTTTGAATGAAGCATGAATGGCCCCTCGTGACTCGAAACGTTTCTGAATGGAGCGTTGAAACGGTCGGTGCGGCCTTTATGGCGGATTTATTGGGGACTGTTTTGGATAAGCGGAAAGTCGCGGAGTACGAAATCCTCAGCCTGTAGCGTCTGGGCATAAAACACCCTTGAGCGCGAAGTCGTAGACTTGTGGTTCCTGAGCGTGAAGTCGTAGGTTTGTCGCCTCTCGAGCGTAAAAGCTACCGAGCACAAAGGCATCCGGGCGAGAAAAACCATAGACTTATAGCTGCTTGAACGTAAAGCCGTAGAATCGTTGCTGTTGAGTGTAGAAAGCTCCTTTAGCGTAGGACTTGTGGATCTGTAGCTCCTGAAAAGAGAATTTCTTCGAGCGTGAAGTTCTGCGGATCTGTTGCTTCTGAGCGTAAACTGAGCGCCACCGAGCGTGAGATCATCGATTTGGTATCTGCTGAGCGTAAAGCCGTAGGTTTGTCGCCTCTCGAGCGTAAAAGCTACCGAGCACAAAGGCATCCGGGCGAGAAAAACCATAGACTTGTAGCTTGCGAGCGTAAAATCGTGGATCTGTTGCTGTCGAGCGTAGAAAGCTCCTTTAGCGTAGAACTGCTGAACTGTCTTGCACGGAGAATTTTTCAAATTCGCTGACTGTCCGTCTTTCGAGGGTAGTGGTTTGACGTAGCACCCAATCATATCCGACTATTAATGCGAGACTTGGTTAGGGCGAGAGTGGTATCAGAGGTAGTATGGACGTGATAAACTCTCGGTAAACTTCAGCAGGGCACGTCTATCCAGAGGTCATACGGACATGATAGAACGTGCTTTGGCCAAGTTTTGTAGGTAAAGTACTATCAGAGGTGAGATAGACGTGATAGGCTTTACTAGAGTTTACAGCTCAGAGGTAATATGGACATAGCTGTTTTGTGGGCCTATTACTTGTTGCGCACCTAGGTGCAAGTAAATAGGTTTGAGGACAAGCCCTGCTAGAGGTAATATGGACGTAGCAGATTTTGTGGACCTAACACCACTGGCGTACTTAGATTTAGTACGGGTGTTAAGTTGAAGTGACGATCGATATCAGAGGTGATAATCGATGGTCAGAATCTTGGAAAGCCTGTTCAGAGGTGATATGGACATGGCAGATTCTCCAAGGAAATACAGTTCAGAGGTGATATGGACATGACTGATTTGTGGGCCTATTGCTTTTTGCGCACCTAGGTGCAAGTAATAGGTTTGAGGATAAGCCCTGCTAGAGGTAATATGGACGTAGCAGATTTTGTGGACCTAACACCACTGGCGTACTTAGATTTAGTACGGGTGTTAGTTGAAGTGACGATCGATATCAGAGGTGATAATCGATGGTCAGAATCTTGGAAAGCCTGTTCAGAGGTGATATGGACATGGCAGATTCTCCAAGGAAATACAGTTCATAGGTGATATGGACATGACTGATTTGTGGGCCTATTGCTTTTTGCGCACCTAGGTGCAAGTAATAGGTTTGAGACAAGCCCTGCTAGAGGTAATATGGACGTAGCAGTTTTTGTGGACTCAACACTACTGGCGTACTTAGAGTTAAGTATGGGTGTTGAGTTGAGATGACAACCGATATCAGAGGTAATATGAACATGATAATCGATGGTCGGACCAGGATGGTTTGTTCAGAGGTAATATGAACATAACAAACTTAGCTGGGGATTACAGCTCAGAGGTAATATGAACATGGCTGATTTTGTGGACCCATTACTTTTTGCGCACCTAAGTGCAAGCAATAGGTTTGAGACAAGCCCTGCTAGAGGTAATATGGACGTAGCAGTTTTTGTGGACTCAACACCACTGGCGTACTTAGAGTTAAGTACGGGTGTTAAGTTGAGATGACAACCGATATCAGAGGTAATATGAACATGATAATCGATAGTCAAACCATCGTTTACAGATGCAGAGTGATGACCTTGGCATCGATCAACTCCTGGATTCTCTTTTTTAGTACATAGCATGTCTTTGTAGGATGATGAATGTACCGATGAAAGAGACAATAATCTGGGTTATCAATTTTGCCAGCCCTCTCAGGGTATCTGATATTGGGAAGCTGAAGTTTGTTTTCCTTCATCAACGTATTGAAGATTCTACTGATGTCATCTTCATTGAAGGAGAAAGTCCCTTTTGGCCTTCGGGCTCCTGATGCTTGAGTTCCATGGTCTTCTGGGAAGATCGTCATCGTTGCATCATCTTCAGATTCTGAGAGAATTCTACCCCCAGCTTTGGATGTTGCTCGGTTTTGTCGAGGGAGACTACCCCCAGACTTGTCGTTGCACTTGCGGAGATCACAGCGTTCATCTGGTTCTCCGTAGAGGTCAGATGTTGTCTTGCGCATGGAGCGTGATTTGTACTTCCGTCTTGGCGCCGAGGCACCATCGGCAGTTCTGTCTGTACCGCGCGGAGCGGGAGGCAGATTTCTACGCGTAAAGCGCAGTGAAGGCTTCTGGGTTAGCGCTGAGGCTTTGCCCGAAGTTTTGTCTTTACCGCGCGTAGCGGGAGACTGTTTCCTACGCGTAAAGCGCAGTGGATTCTTCGGGGTTAGCGCAAAGGCTTCGCCCGAAGTTTTGTCTGTACCGCGCGTAGCGGGAGACTGAATTTTACGTGCGGGGCACGAAGGGAGCGTCGCTACAACCTCGTTGGCCGAAAAGATCGGAGAGATCGGAGAGATCGGAGAGTCCGAAGAGATCGAAGAGATCGGAGAGTCCGGAGAGATCGGAGAGATCGGAGAGTCCGGAGAGATCGGAGAGTCCACAGGAATAGTAGAGGATGTCTTGGGCATCCACACATTGCGCAGCTTCCTGTTGTCCTGGACGGAGAGAGGGCGAGAGCTACCCCCGGCTCGAAGCATGTCTTCGTAGGCTGACTGGTCGAAATGAACGACCAGCGTCTTCTTCACGGTTCCCACGGATACCGTATCGCGTTGAGCAATTACTTTCTCGTCAGAAGAGAAAGATGTCCCCAGCAGAGTCGCCATCTTGTTTATGGTATTAAACGAAAGGAATGAAATTGTATTTCAATGACGGGGTTTATGCGAAACCCGCGCCCTTCTGTTTACAAACAAACTTGTATAATGTAATCCTATACGAGGATGTGGGAGTACAATTTATTTAATCTGGGTATAAATTGCTATAGGTGTCTGATCTGCGGTCGATCACTTTAGCCCTTGGACCACACGATGTTGAAGAAGTGCCGTGGAAGACAGGTAGCAGCTTCGAAGGTTGCAGAAGAGGTTGGACGCACGAGGCCAAGGTCGTCGATCCCTGCTCTTTGCCTGCTCTCCGGGCTCTCTCCCTCTCTCTCTCTCTCCTTGGACGATAATTCTCTCCTGGATGATAATTCCTTTTTTTCTTCTCCCCTCCCCTTTCCCCGATTGATAGGGGTCTCTATTTATAGAGTTTTGGTGATAGTGACCACACCGTCGGTGTAAAAACCGAGAAATGGGAAGTACAATACCCTTTTACACAACGGTTAAAGTAACCATTGCCTGCGTATGGATGATCTTTTGAATGAGCGTATGATGCGGGTCCAACTAAGGGAACACAATGCGTACTATTGCTACGAAGATCACGGCGTAAGAGCCACGCAGGTAGGTATCCCGTGTGTAGAAACGGTTGGCGTAGAAGCCAAATGACTGTCACCCTAGCACAGAGGCCAGATAGGCATAGAAGCCGAATAGGCGTAGAAGCCGGATAGGCGTTAAAGCCGGATAGGCATAGGAGCCGGAGAGGCGTTGAGGCCGGATAGGCGTAGGAGCCGGAGAGGCGTTGAAGCCGGATAGGCGTAGGAGCCGGACAGGCGTTGAAGCCGGAGAGGCGTTGAGAGCCGAAGGGGCACAGGTCTTGAATGGGCATAGAAGCCGCTGCGTACCGTACCCGAGTGCTGACGGGGACGTCTTAGCCGGAATCACGGCTTTCGAAGATGTAATCAAATCTTCTACAGAGATTTGCCATCATCCTGTGCATTAAATACGAAGACGTGTTTCGAAGGTCTGCAGCCCTTCTGTGCATCCGTTGCAGAGACGTGCCTTGACTGAACCTGTCACCGCTCCGTGCAATTAGACGTAGAGACATGCCTCGAGCCCCGTACGATGTGCAGCTTTTGACGTGGCAGACGGTTTGTCTACTGCGGAGCGTAAACCGGCTTATGCCTGCCTGTGTAAAACAATGCAGCGTATCCCTCCGTGCGAAAAAGAGCGGTTTATGCTGAGGGGACGTCAGTAAACGACGGTTCGGTGGTATCTTAACCCAATCCTCTACATTAAATACAGGGATCCGCCATCATACTGTGGTGTGCGTTCCGAGGGGTCTGTGCCTGTTTCCAGCCGTCGTCTGGGTCACCGTGCAGCACTTTTTGTCAGGAGTCAGAGGCCAGGTTCACTGCGTGACTTGACAGGTTCATTTCAGGGAAGACGAAGTGTTCCTCGTATGCTATTTTAACGCAGCTTTGAGAGCGGCTGAGTTTTTACGCCCTGGAGGCGATGGGGGGGGGTCCCGTCTACGCCGAAGCGGTTTTGGATGCTCTGCACCCTTGAGCTCTTACGCCTGATGGCACTGAAGGCCTTTGTTTGTGCTGCTCTGTATCAATACGCCGCGTAGCTTTTGCCAGCGTATTTTTCATGCTTCTACAACAGTGTCCGGGTTACTGTACAATACGGCCTAGGGTTAGGGCTACGTGTTGCTGTTGGGGATTTGCCGGAGGCGAGGGGGTCGTCGTCGAGGCTCGGGCTCGTGGTCGACGGAGGCGACAGAGGAGGGAGGCGGAGGTGGGATACCGTGGCGGTGGCGCTGGGAGTCTCGACGGGGTTCTGCGGGGTAATGGAAAGATACGGCGGTGGACCGTCGAGGGGAGAGGCGGCGAGGTCGAGGTCTTGGGTGGCAGAGGGCGACGCTGGAGATGGTGGAGGTAGTCGGGGACGAAGGCGAGGGGGTCGTGGGCTTAGGGCAGAGCAAGGAGGAGGGAGAGGGCTGTGGGTTTTGGGGAGTTCGTGAGCGGAGCGAGGAGGAGGTAGGCGGAGAGGTGGTGGAGATGCAGAGGGGAGGAGACGGGGCGCTGCTCGGGGATAATGGCGGAGGAAGAAGCGGAGGCTAGGACACGGTTCAGGCGGGGGCTCAGGGCGTCGTGATGGGGATGACAACGAAGCGGGTCTCGTCGAGGGCTGTCGAGGGGGCTGGGATATCGACGGTGGTTGTGCGGGAAGGTTCTGGGCGGAGGAGATAGGAAGCTAGGGTTCCGGCCGGCGATCGAGGGGCCAAATAGGATGCTGGAACAGTAATGTCAGTCGGATTAGGACTAGGGTTACGGGTCCGATTGGGTAACGGGTCCGGGTCCAGGTCGGGTTCAATCTGGATCCGGCCCGATCCGCTATTGTTTAAGTGCGGGTTCGGGTAGTCAGGTTTCGGGTCGGGTTTAGATCCGACCCGACCCGCTAAGGTTGGGTTCGGTTCAGTTGAACCGGGTCTGGGTTGGTTTGGGTTGGTTTGGTTCAATTAAACCGGGTTAATTTCTAGGGTTTAATTCGGTTTATTCACAACTTAGTTTTTAGGGCTTTAAAAATGCTTCCGGGGTCCAATAAATTCCCAAAAAATTACCCTATGTCTAGTTTTTCATTTTACACCATAAAATATTATTTTCATAATATTTTAATATTAATTAATAATAACTAAATTATTTAATTATAAATACCTTAGTTTTAATTACAGAAAAATTCTAGAAAATTCCAGAAAAATTGTAAAAATCCATTTAAAAAATTTCTAAAAAATCAGAGGGTTTAGAGTGATACATTGTGGGACCTTCAGCATGGATTGCTACCCGGACTGACAGGGCACGCCGCAATACCTTGGATAAGTCCCCATGGTGTCGATCACACTAATGACCGCATATAAATAGAACATATGATAATCTATTGTCTTGTGCAGATGGTAAGTATACTGTGTTCCATTGCAGGAAAGGCGTGCGTCAGTTGAGTAAGCAACCGATGTGCCTTTTGGGTTCAATGTTATTTTTTTCTCTAAAATCAGGCAATTGATATAAAATTAATTCACTTAGTTCTCAAAGTAAGATCATTTTAATGCATGCTCGCCCTTAATAAGTAATATTGATTTAGGCGAGTGGGTTCATCCCGCTCACCAGTACAGTTGAGTAATAACCCACATTGTGGGCAATTATTTCAGGCACTCAGAGTGTGCAACACTAGTGGATAGACGAAAGGGCGTTATAAGCTCTTCTATTTTGAAGTATAGTTGAAGCCAGTTCATTTTGGAGGTATAGATTTTCAATCTATACAAGGGCATAATGTACGAACAACAAGGTTTATCTGATGGAGTGCACCCTATATTTTGAGTTTTCTTTTGTAATGCAACCAAGTAGCCGAGAGGCGCATCAAATGTAAACTCTATGTAAATTACTCTGAATTATCAATAAAAAATATGTTTTTCTTTCTATACTTTGTGTTCAACTATCTGTGAATATATTTTCTAACTTGTGATTCAAATGGGTTTCTATCACTACATTTTCTTGCCTTGTGTGAGAGCAACTCCAGGCTGTCACGGTATCACGCCCAAGCGAGGACGATTGGTCCCGCAAAGGATCCAGGCGAGGACGATTGACCCTAGCGGGATCGGGTATGACAACTGTCACCTTACCATTGTTCATGTAGGGGTTGTAGAGTGAGCATAAAATAGTATATATATATATTATTGTATTTCCTATTGAACTCCTTAACCTTGCCACTTCTTTTATGTGAGCAAACAACTTCAATTAAAATAGGACTTCATTTATTTCCTTATAAGATCTTCTTAGAGAACCTTAGTAGCAAGTGTTACACCATTGGGGATTTAGCACAGTTCATAATTAGTAATACTAAATATGTGGTGATACACATATATATGTTAGTAAGAAGGAAATTAATGGCACTATGCATTTACATCTTATTTATACCTTAAACCTTTGGCATAGGTCCTTAATATACTTTGTATTATTTTGATTAGTTAGTTCATAGTTAAATAAATATTATTAAATTAATGTATTAGATTCTTGGATAATTTTGTTTTAAGATGTTGGATCTGACTAGGATTTTAGGCCTCAGTAGATTGGACGAAACTCAAGCAAGATACCTTGCCAATCTTGTACAGTATTTGCATACTTTTTTTCCAGTTATTATTCTCTTTTTGTAAATAGTTTCTTGATGCTTTTTTTCATATTTGATTTGCCCCTGCTGCTATAGTCTTATTTTCTGGTTTTGTGTGCACGTACATCATTTACTCTTTTCTATGTTTCATAGTTTGTTTTATAGTCATATTGAGATGGTATATATTTACCCTACATTTCCTTTACTTGACTCGACTTAAATTCCTTTAGGTCCTAAATGATCGTTATTAGGCGTTGACTATACTTTGAGCACTCTTGATTGTGAGTACCCATTGTGCTACGATAGAGACTTCTTTATTTGACCACCCTCATTCGTGATCTCCCATTAGGCTGTGAAAGAGTCATACTATAGATTGGGAGTCCCAATTGGCCTACTTTTTATAGGAACGTGATCTCCCATTGAGTTGCGGTTACATTGATTGCTTGTAGTTATGTTTGATAGCTTCATTGATATGCCACTGTCTTAGATGTAGTACTTCCTTGTGTTTAAGTTATTTCTTTTGCATTTATTTTCCTGTCACCCTTGCATATTTATTTATAGTAATTTTGACATGCTTTAATGTATCTTGTTACGTCCTTATGAGGACCTGGTTCTTTTTCAGGCATAGTACACACTAGTTTAGATCATAATTGAGTGTAGTCGTACCTTCAACAGAGGATTACAAGATTGATCCCGCAGAGTTTATATGAGCTCTTGGATTATCTTTATCATTATCATACTTTCTTTTCAGTTTGTCGGTAGTAGATTTGTCTTCACCCGACTTGGTAATATTTCTTGTTGGATATTTGACAGTATCTTTACTTTCAACATTTATCAGTTTGCTACTTAGTTTCATATACTTCTCTTGTGGATGGGATCTAGATATCTGTCATGTATATTATCTTATATTCTTGGACTTAGTTCATATTAGACAGCTTACACGTATTCGAGTCGGGCTGGAGTCAAGTTGAGTACATAGCTGGTCATTGCCATGTGGCTCGGTCCCACGTATTTTAGGACTTGGCGTGACAATACCTCTTCGGCTACTGCCATCCTCAGGATAACCGATGGAGACTCTACCTCGCCTCTCAAAAATAAGAACTTCCCCCCATAGGGGATACAAAGATAACCTTGCTGGTATGGTAATCTATTATCGTGTGTCGAGCACTCAACCAATCCATTTCTAGGACTATATCAAAATCACTCATAGGAAACTCTATCAGCCTTGTGAAAAAATCTTTCCCGTACAGTATGACTCGACACGAGCCATAGATTGTATCTACTCCAACGAGACCGTTACCAGTAAGTATATTCAACCTTATAGGTAATGACTCGGGCTCTAATCCAACTCGTGTATCAAATCGTATGGATAAAAATGAGGGTGATGCGCAAGAATAAAATAGTAATAAAGTTGAATGTGAATAAAAAAGAATAGTATCAGCGACCACCTCTCCAGCTGCTAACACCTTATTTAGTGTAAGCACGAAAGCATGACTATGTTATCTTGGCGGTGGTCCCCTTTGCTGCTGGCCTATCTATCTAGCCTGATCCTGGGTATGAGAATACTGCTACTGCCTCTGCTGGAACATCTGGGACAGCGACAGTAAAGGCCTTGGAACCTGCTGCTGCTAAATCGACGCTGGTACGATGAACTACGGAACTGTTGGCTGAAATAAAGATAATCCAGCTGAAGTCCTCCAGGTACAAGTATTCATCATGTGTTCCACTCTACCAAATACCCAACATAAGCCATATACCCTACGACACTCTAAAAAAATGACCTGGCTTCCCATAGTGAGAATAACAAACTGAAGAAGACTGCCTTTATTACAGAGGATGCAACTGGGAAGACTGCTGAAATGATGCTATCAGGGCTGCTCCTTTCAAAGATCCAATCATCAAAGCTTGAACAGCTAGGGCTAGTGCTGACGACTGGGTAGAAGATTCTTTTGAAATGTGAGGCCTCTTCTTACCCCGAACCCTCTCTACGATCCTTTGGGAGGTATACTTGTCACGACCCACACCCGGTGTAGGGATGCAAGTCAGGAACAACGCCCAACCTATGCCGCAGAATCAGCGGTAGAACGCTGTTTGGGTAATCTATCTAGCAGTATAATAAGCCACCAATAATATCAATATACTCAATCACAGATCTAAGATGGAGAATCGCATAAATATGACAAAAGAATAGAATAGTCACAATATAACTCATCAGTCAAAATAATAACATTAATAAGTCTGAGAAAATACTAAATAGTAAGGTGGAGACAAATCCAGTACAAGAGAATAACTAAGATACTATAAGTCCTGGGTCGTGTGTCTCAGTCGAAATGAGTCCCTCCTGAGCCAGGGTCTCTGACTCTAAGCCCACAATATCTTGAGGCCCATAATGAATAGTGTACCACTCCTCGGTGTCATCTGGAAAAATATATCTAGTCAGGAAATGAGCAGAGTATATCTCTAACAACGGTTCTAATCAATGATATAAACTATATAACAATAAATAGATGTGAATATACAAGATGCAACAATAGATACAAGAGATATACAATAAAAAAATACTGAAAATAAATACAAGAATGAACAATATGTCAATGAACAAGAGTACTAATGACTAAGTGAGTGAGTACTAGCTTTAGCATATAATCGGCATGGGAACTTACACAAGGATAAGGGCCAGGCTAGTCATACGTGCGGTATATGACCAACACTCATAAGGAACAAGACATGCACAATGAGGGTATGATCACATATCTACACTAAAATACTCTCCACCCCCGACTGGTATAGTAGATCCAACCATGGTACGCTATGGCACGGGATTCTATAGGAAGGTTGCAAGTCTCCCCGAGAATCAGTATCTGTACATGTATAAGAAGAACAAGGAAACAAGGCTTGCATAAGATACACCATATATACCAAGGAATAACATCTCATAATGAGATCTGGATATACCAATCTGTGTATCCATCGTGTCAAGAAAATAAGGATATTTGCAGTAGATACAAAAGACATAGAGGATATCATAAATAAGAAACTATCATAGAATGTACTCGCTTGAAACCTGGTGCACAGTATCACAGATATCTGATACGGTTCCTCGAAGACCTAGATAGGGAATATAACATCAATATAAGGTTTCGGAAAGAAAATAAGTTAAACTAGTCAACATACAGGTCAAAGAGCCATTTCTAAGTCAAAACAGTCAAACTTGGTCAACTCTAAGTCAAACTGGTCAAACTTGGTCAAACTACCTATTTCTAGGTTGTATGAGTCTATCTATATGATATTGGGTTCATACACAAAGAATCTTGGCCATACAAGCTAAACTAGGATACTAAGATACCATATTGCAAGATACGCAAACAAGAGATATGGAAATAGCATATATACATATTCAATCAATATTAAATATACTAATTCTAATTACAAATGCTAAGTGGATACCTTGGCTTTGAACCAACTTATTATCGCACCACTACACATCTATCTCGATATCTAACTCAAATACCTTGAGTATCCCTCAATATCTTGACACTTACCTTGGTATCTCAAGGTAATGTCACTCTAGTATGTAGTAGCTATCCAATCTAATGACTAACATATGTATATAGGAATACCTCTTACTAACTGATCACTAACTACTAATACAACTAAAACATATACACATACATATACATATATAACTTAGAGATACACATAAGAGATATATATAATATATAACTAACTAACTAACTAACTAACTAACTAACTAACTAACTAGATACTACTAACTATTAGCTAAAACTAACTAAACTAACTCACCTAGCTAGCTGCTACTGAAGCCATGCTCGAACCTTGGTTGCTCATGCTGATACTGGAATGTTGTAGTTGTGCCACTGACCGAGCTGCTGCTGCTCAAGCTCTGCTACTCAAGCTCGCTGCCTAGCTGTTGCTCGAGCTCTGATGTTGCTCACTGATCGAGCTGCTACTGCTCGGGCTCTGCTGCTCGAGCTCGCTGCCTAGCTGCTGCTGCTCGGGGTCTTCTGCTCGAGCTCGCTGCCTAGCTGCTGCTCGGGCTCTGCTGTTGCTCACTGACCGAGCCCCCCCCCCCTCTTATCACATATATAAACACATAACTACACAACTAAACATATAAATATAACTCTCCTCTTAATGTTATTATATATATATATATATATATATATATATATATATATATATATATATATACATATATATATATATATATACACATTCATATGTATATATATAGTATAACATTCACCTCAACCTAGATATACATACATATACACTAATAACATAATATATATATATATATATATATATATATATATATATATATATATATATATATATATATATATATATATATATATATATATACCTTTATACACTAGTACATATAACTTCATATATATACATATGACTACATATATTACAAATAGCTAAGAACAATGGAAATTTGATCTAGAAATGTAATACAACAAGCACGTGGAGTGCATCACACCCGTATCACACTAGATCTATGATACACTTGCGATACGAGCTCACCCCATAACGAAACATACCCCGAAGGACACAAACAAGTCTAAATTACTATTTATGAACAATACGAAGAGTCAAACATACATCTACGTGTCCGTGTAAAAATGTGACATTCACAAAGTCCCTTATAGAAGGAAAAACCCTCCAAATCAACACGTATTACCAAATTATTGGGATATGACCTACACATATCCAATTGTGGACACGATACTAGCCACAAACAAACAAACACATGTCAATTTAGTTTATATGACCAATTGACAAATACAACAAGTGTTAATCTCAGAATTCTCCCAAAATTGACAAAAAAAGTACCAAAACTTTCTCCATAGGCCTCTTATGAATCTAATTCTATTTCCTATGGGTAGCCTATGCATATGTAATCACCCTAATTTTTTTTCAAAATTTTTAAAATAATTTTACACAATTTTCTGTAATTTTCTGGGATTAAAACTCAGGTATTTTAAAATTTAATGATTTTTAAATGATGTCAATTAATATTAAAATATTATAGAAATAATATTTTTTGGTGTAAAATAAAAAACTAGACATAGGGTAATTTTCCGGGAATTTATTGGACCCCGGAAACATTTTTAAAGCCCTAAAAAACTAATTTATATTTAAACCAAAATAAACCCTGGAATTGAACCCGGTTTATTTTAAAATAAACTAAACCAAGCTGATCCGAACCAAGGAGAACCAATCCGAACCGAACCCAGCTCTTAACGGGTCGGGTAGGATCCGAATTGAACCTGACCCTGACCCGTTAACCCGGCCGAAACCCTAATCCTAATCCCTTTTCCTTTTACTGTTCCGGCTACCTATATATCCCTCTCGAAACCCTCGCTCCGCCGGCCGGAACCCTAACCTCCTCCGTGCAGAACCCGCAGCGCCCCGCTCCGGTCACCCTCGGACGCCTGAACCCTAACGTCTCTGCCTTCCCTCTCCATCGTATCCCCCGACGAGCTCCGCCTGAACCCTAACGTCTTCGCCTTCCCTCTCCATCGTATCCCCCGACGAGCTCCATCTGACCTCGAACCCCCACAACCCTCGACCAGCACTGTCTGAACCCCTCGCCGTCCTCCGTCGTTCCCTGAGCCGCAGCCGCTCGACCCGAACCCCGGCCGCCCAACAACCAGCCTTCCTCCTCCGCCTCGACTTCGAGAAGCAGCAGCCGCTGCTCTCCCCGCGGCGCCTCCACCTCGCTGTCTTCGCTCCGGCGGTGCTGTCCTTCTCCGGCGAGTCTCCCACAGCAGCACCCTGACCCGGACACAGCAGCACCCTGACCCGGACACGGCACAGCACTGTGTAGTTCGTGTCGTGTCGCCTTACGGACACGGGAAAATTCAGTTTCCATGGAGCCCTGTTCAGGTAACCCATTCTCTCTCCTCGTTGCTCCGATTTTTGTTCCGTCAGTTGTGACGCATAGGCTCCCCCTCGATGCCCGGGCAACCCATTCGGTGCGTCGGGTCCTGTGGCAATTGCAAACCGCGATCCAAAAATAGAAAAAATAATACACTATTTTCTCCCGGAACTGAGTGCGCCCCGCCAAACGTGATGACTTGGTCGCGTACGGTCTTCACCGAAAGGTGCGCGCCGTTGATACGGATGTGCAGGATTTCACAGAAGTTGATTTGGATGTGCGTGCACCCCGAAATCAACGCGTATCTGCCGACAACGTCCCGTATCGGCCTATTCTGGAACACGTTGTAACTTTGTGTACACACGTCGGATCAAAAGAAAACTTGCGCCATCGGACTCGTAGCAATACGCTAGTCCTGTGATCCAAGTTTGGTACGATTCTGAGAACGTTGACAAAATCGCGTATCGTGGGCCCTGCGGCTCCACTTGACGGGCGATTTTGTGATCGGCTTATCGAAATCCAGTTCTGGAAGTTCTGTTGGGTTCGTATTATCATTCTGGACTGACACTAAGTTTGACGAATTTGGAGACCATTGGTTTAGTCACGTTTTTCGGTGGAAGCGGCCCACATGTGGACCCCACTTTGACCAAATACTGTAATTTTTGCCCTTGTGTCCAAATTGGACTCAAGAATAGGCATTTCTAGCTATTTAATATTTTCTAAACCTGTTGGTGATGTTTATTTCATCTTTTGGAGGAGTACCTGCAGGATCCACTGATACAGGGACAGTTGTTGGTATTCAATCCCCAGGCAAGTGTACCTTGCCAAATCTTGCAGTTCTTGTTACATATTTCTTAGATTTATTTATATTATTGTACATGCTTAACCTAGGACCGTGTGACTTACTTTGCGTCCGATAAATAATCGGGTGCCAACACCGTACGCGGAGTTGTGTAACGTCACCTAGAGATGGATATCGTGACCCTTTACATTCTAGTACTTGCCTTATCAAGTACATCATAACCTAGGCCACGTGACACTATTCATGTGATAGAATCTTCCTAAGATATTCACGGTGATTCTGTGTAGGTTGCAGGATTTTGACATAGACATTATACTCATAGATATTATATGACTTGTTGCATTAGCTATGATCTCGCGTGACATGGACATGAGACGTTATGGACATGAGACATGTGGTTATATTGGGTGGGGAGAGACATACAGACTACAAGCTATTTTATTTATATATCTATTATTATTGTGAGGCCGTAGACTCTACAGCAGAGCTAGGCACATTATGTGTTATTACTGCTACCGGCTCCCCGACACAGAGCTTGTAGCGGTCTCAGCCTGAGTCCTAGTGATGCTCTCACTTGTAGTTCACATAGATGGTGTCACGCCCCAGTCCCAAAATCTATGAGACCAGACACGTGGCAATGGCCAGCTGGTACGACTCCGTAGGGCTTTCCAATTTAATGGACCCGACGAAGTGCACTTACGCTGTCCATGGTCAAGTGATCCAAGTAATAATCTATTTCTAATATACAACAACTATATCTAAATCTCAATCCAGGATAAGTAATCTCAAGGAAGAACGATATGCATCATCAGTCTGCAGCCCAATAACACATCCGTTCGAATAGACCAGAAGAACAATATAGGTCTATAAACACTAGGCTATATAAGCAGAATAAAATGGAAGTAATACAAGACTGAAATAGCTGGAAATGTAAATATACCTACAATGATGTCCACACTCTATCAAATTCAAGTATCCTGCAACTGCACAAACAACCTGGAAGGGAACCAGGTCCTCAGAGGGACGTAACAAGATACAAAAAATACATGCCATAAAGTAAGTACTGAGTAAATAAAGGGGGGGTGTGCTAACCATCTAAGTGAATGCAATTTAAGGACCTGGTAGTACGCATTGGAAGGTGTAGGCTCAGACATATGCTGACGTAATTCACAAATCGTCGGGACTGGCTAGTATATGCCACATATGCCCCCGTTTAAGGGCATTGATGCTATCCCCATCTCCTAAGACATGGTAACTTGAAACATATTGTAACTCCCCATCTCCGAAGAGCATGGTAACCCAAAATATGTTGCAACTCCCCATCTCCGAAGAGCATAGTAACCCAAAATATGTTGCAACTCCCAATCTCATAAGAGCATGGTAACCCAAAATATGTTGCAACTTCCCATCTTATAAGAGCATGGTAACTCTCTATATATACCGTAATCCCCATCTCCGAAGAGCATGGTAACTTGAGTATATATCAGGGGGGTATCCCATACGCCTACTAGATGTCTTTCCCGCCCAATGTAGATGTACAAATCGTGAAAACGACGTGGACATCTCATACTATGATGCAAGTCTCTACGAAATAAACAACTGAGCTACAAACCGCTACACGTGTTGCTCATACTGATGGCCAGTCGCACATGAGGCACGCGTCCCTACATGAACTCACTCCGTGGCGTGTAATGATACGTGTCAAGGCCTGGGAAGTTATATCAATAGCTTCACAACTTTAGGTGGGTCTACTAGACACTAAGTCAGATACTACTCCTAATGTCAACGCCTTCGTTGACTGCACCCGAGTCTGCTCGGACGCGCACATTTATATAATGAATAAATATGTAACCAACAATAATTGAATTTAAACAGTACAACAAGGCAAGGTATACTTGCTGCCCCGGGTAGCTGCGAAATCCAAAGCCCTGCTCCTGATGCCTCGGCAGTAGGGTACATCAATCCTATATAGGATATAGTAATGACCAAATTAGTCGCTACAAAAGCACGACTAAGACACACTGTTTGTATCTACAGCTGTCAAGGGTCGGGGCTGTATGTATATATAGCTAACAATAATATATACATATACACTATATCATATTTAATTATTTTAGAAAAATATCTATGTTTAATAGTACAAGAATAGTACTTACGTATTAATTAGTAATACTTTAATAATTTTGCTCATAATATATACATATATTTAGTAATATTTATAAGCACACATTACTATATTTATGACTTAATACATAGACCCATATATTACCATATTTATGTGAACAAATATAATACATAAAATACATACGTAATTATATACTCACATTTTATTTTCTATTGTTTTTAAATACACAAAAATATGTACATATTTATACATATATTTATACACAAAAATAAAGAAATGTGTATTAAGAATATATACCCACATATATATTTATATATATATATATATATATATATATATATATATATATATATATATATATATATATATGCATATACATACTAGATACTTAATACGTATAAGTACTTATATAAAAAATATATTACATATACTTAATTTCCAGAAATGTATTAAACATAATTTGTATTATACATTTAATATTCTTTATATATTAAAATACACATACATACATACATACATTATTTATATTTAAAAAATAAACATTTATTTGTATATATATATATATATATATATATATATATATATATATATATATATATATATATATATATATATATATACATATACACATATACACTTATGGTATTTAAAGTATTTATATCAAGTATTCATATATATACTATGTATACATATACATAACATTATTAATTAGGCATTTATAAATATATACCTTATTTATACATTACACTCAGAAAGTATTTACAGTATATATATACTTTTAAATACTATTGAATACAGAAAATAATATATACATTTAGAATACATATAATATACGTATTTAAATACAGAATACACGAGATCCATATATATAACAGCTTGCAACCTAAAATACATGCATAATTACTAATAATTATACATAAAATATTATACCTAATCGACGCTCGGGTCGAGGGGAGTCTGGTGGTGGATTGTCGCCGGCGTGGGTGGCCGGACGGCCCTCCGGCGTCGCGCGGGGAAGGGTCGGCAGCAGCAGCGGCTCAGCACGGCTCCAGCGCTGCGGGCTCGATAACTCCTCGAGGTGGTGGCGGCGTCGGCTGAAACTTCACGGGGAGGAAGAGGACTGGCTGGGGGAGGGCTCGGCGGAGTTTGGTGGCCGGAGGTGCGGTGGTGGCGGAGTACGAAGAGGAAGGGTGGTCGGCTGTGCTGTACGGGATGGTGTGGCCCGAGTCGGTGTGGTCGGCTGGGGAGGTGGCTGCCGGCGGCGTAGAGGTGGTTGGCGGTGGTGGCAGGTGGGGGGACGGTCCGACGAAGGTGTCGGGTTAGTGTGGTGGCGTCTGGTGGTGGCAGGTGGCCGGCGTCGGGCTCGGGGTGGAGAGTTGGGGTCGGGTTGATGGTTGGAGGAAATAAGGGTTTTGGTATTTTTAGGGTTTGGTTTCTCTTTTAATGAGTTGTAGTGTAGGTATATGTAGGAGAGAGAGTGAGGGGGCTGCCTATGGGTTAGGGCCGGCTGTGGAAATATGTTGGGGTGTTGGGAAGCTTCTACATGATGAGGGGAGGGCTAGGATTTAGTTATTCAAAATGTAGGGCCATGATGTGCCCTACATAAAGTGATGTAAGTACATAGGAAAGGGGGGAAAACCAAATGCATATGATTGGTCATGACCATTTCTTTTCTCCATGATGGTTTGGGCCAATGAGAGGGGGACACCTCATTGCAATTTTGCAATTAGGCCCCTGACAATTTGGTATTTGCATAATTAATTAGAATTAGGGATTTAATGTGACCAAACACCATGTTTGGTGTTCCTTATTAGACTATGATGGTGTTTGGTGTTTTGTATGAGGCTTGTGGGTGTGGATGTGGGTTTGGGTTGGAGTTGGGTCCAATTTAATTTAGGTTAGGTCACCATATTAATTAATTCTTAATTAATGTAACGGTGTTTCTAATTTAATTTAATTAAAAACCGGGAGTCTAAATTTGGTTGGACAAGGGTCATTGGTGTAGTAGGCTCAGTGTACAATAATATCGCGATCTGGGTTGGTCAAAACTAGTTGAGGTTGGGTCTCAATGTCAATTGGAACGGGCAGTGAACGTAATTACGCAATTTAATTAATTTGCGCACGGACGTTTGTAACGACTTTTGTGCGACTAAAATTAGGCACGAAAGTCGGTATCCGGGGTTTGTTCTATGTTCAATATGATAGGTTAGCATGTCTAGGCCAAATATGTGGAATTTGTTTTAGGGCAACAACTAAGGTAGTATCCTAAAACAATCAATCATTTCACAGGTATTTATAATACTAGATATTAATCATAATTAAATCAGATTAACCCTAATCATGCTAATTAAATAATTTAACCCTAATTTCTGGTCGAGTGGGTTTACAACATAGCCTCCTTAGAGCATTTCGTCCTCGAAATTAAAACAGACATATAGAAAAACTGTTGAATGAAATAATACTATCACATACCTAGGCCTTCGAAGAGATGGGGAAAACGTTGCCGAATATCGTCCTCTCGTTCCTAGGTTAATTCACCTGGTGCATGATGCCTCCATGCGACACGAACTAGGGGGATAGTCTGTCCTCGCAGTACCTTTTCGCTTCGGTCTAGGATCTCTACCGGCTCCTCCTGGTATGATAAGCTTGGACCAACGGTGATCTCCGAGTGGTCAAGCACATGATTTGGATCCGGTATGTATCTCCTCAACTGAGATACATAGAAGACGTCGTGAACTCCTTCCAGTGTTTGTGTCAAGGCCAATCTGTAAGCATCTTCTCCGACGCGCTCTAGCACATCGAAGGGTCCGATGTACCTCGGACTCAGCTTCCCTCTGCCTCCAAATCTGATGGTCCCTCTGGTAGGTGAAATCTTCAGGAACACATGTTCTCCCACCTGGAACTCTAAGGGTCGTCGATGCACATTAGCCCAATGCTTCTGCCTGTCCTGTGCTGCTCGTAGATGCCCCTGGATCTGCTTCACCTTCTCCACTGTATGGACGATCAACTCTGGCCCTAGAATTTGCCTCTCGCCTATATCGCTCCAACATACTGGGGAACGATATTTCCTACCATACAATGCCTCATAGGGAGCCATCTGAATGCTCGCCTGATAGCTATTATTGTAGGAAAATTCGACCAAGTGCAAGTGGTCCTCCCAAGAACCGCTGAAGTCAAGCATACATGCCCTCAATATGTCCTCCAGTGTCTGAATGGTATGCTCGGATTGTCCATCTGTCTGCGGGTGGTATGAAGTACTGAACTTAAGGCGGGTACCAAGACTCTCTTGCATACTCCTCCAAAAGTACGATATAAACCTCGTATCCCAGTCAGACACGATACTGACTGGCACTCCATGCAATCGTACAATCTCCCTCATGTACATGTCTGCCAAGACTTCCGTAGATTGCCCAACCCTGAAGGGTAAAAAGTAGGTAGACTTGGTGAGTCTATCTACGATTACCCATACGGCATTGCGACCACTAGGACTCCTCGGGAAACTCGTGACGAAGTCCATGGTGATGTGCTCCCATTTCCATTCCGGTATCGGGAGCGGTTGAAGTAATCCGGCAGACCTCTGATGCTCAGCCTTGACTTGCTGACACACCAGACACTTAGCCATGAAGTGGGCTATATCTCTCTTCATCCCGTGCCACCAGAAATGCTGCCTCAAGTCTCGGTACATCTTCGTACCCCCGGGATGAATGGAATAAATCGAGCTATGTGTCTCGGTCATCAACTCTTGGCGTAGCTCGCCGCTCGGAACATATAGGCGATCTCCACACCTCAACTTTCCGTCTCCATGAATCCTGAGTCCTGTTTGCATGTCGGCCTCTGTCCTTTCTCGCAATCGTCTAAATCTCATATCTGTAGGCAAGGCTGCCTTGATCCTCTCAATAAATGTGGACTGAACCTCGAGACTGGCCATCTGTCCATCCATGCCTGGCATTACAATCTCTATCCCAAGCTCCTGGAGATCCTCTAGCAATTGTCGCTGCATCATCAAAAGTATGCCATGGGCTTCCTGCTTAAGGCATCTGCTACGACATTCACCTTGCCAGGGTGGTACTGCAACTCAATGTCATAATCGGTCATCAACTCTAGCAAACGTCTTTGCCTCTTGTTGAGCTCCTTCTGCGTGTAGACGTACTTCAGGCTTTTATGATCTGTATAAATCTCAACATGCTCACCCTAAAGGTAATATCTCCATAGCTTTAGTGCAAATATCACCGCAGCTAGCTCCAAGTCGTGCGTCGGATAGTTCTTCTCATGAACTCTCAACTGTTTCGATGCGTAGGCTATCACCTTGCCGTGTTGCATCAGTACATATCCCAATCTGCTCCCTGACACATCGCTGTATACTACAAATCCTCCTGATCCTGATGGTAGTGTCAAAATCGGTGCTGATGTCAGACGCTTCTTCAGCTCATCGAAAGCCGCCTGACACTCGTCGGTCCAGATAAACTCTTCGCCTTTACGCGTCAGTCGCGTCATAGGCGCAGCTATCCTCGAAAAGTTTTCTACGAACCTCCGGTAATATCCGGCAAGTCTGAGGAAACTCCTAACCTCTGTAACTGATGTAGGGGTAGGCCAGGTCTCTACTGCAGCTATCTTCTCCGGATCAACTGATAGTCCATATCCGGTGATTATGTGTCCTAGAAATGGTACTCTATCCAAGCAAAACTCACATTTGCTGAGTTTGGCGTACAGCCTCTCATGTCTCAGCGTCTCCAACACGATTCTGAGATGCCTCTCAGGCTCCTCCTGGCTCTTGGAATATATCAAGATGTAGTCTATAAATACCACCATAAACTTATCCTAGTACTGGTGGAAGATATTGTTCATTTGGCTCACAAATACTGCTGGCGCTTGGTTAAACCAAACGTCATGACTAGAAACTCATAGTGTCCATACTATGTCCGAAAAGTCGTCTTAGGAATGCCCTCTCTCAGTACCTAGATCTGATGATAGCTGGATCTGAGATCGATCTTCAAAATACATATGTGCCACTTAGCTGATTCAACTGTACCGTCCCGTTTTTCTTCGGCATAATTAAGATGGATATTGCCCCATGGAGAAATACTAGCCCGACCGAAACCCTTGTCTAAGAGATCCTCCACGACGGACCCACAACTCAACCAACTCTATCGGTGCTAGTCTGAAGACGGAAAATTGACTTGCTCGGCTCTTGGAGTCAAGTCTATAACAACTCTATCTCTCTGTCAGGTGGCAGGCCTGGAAGATTATCAAGAATCATATCCTCAACCCTGATATAATATGGTGGTACACTGGTTCACCTCATGCGTTGTATACTCCTAAGGTAGATGGGCACCATGCTCTCAGGCTCCCTGAAGTAACTCAACTCAGGGTAATCTGGTGGCCATAAATAATATAATTACGTCGACAATCTAGTGTCGCGGGTATTGGCTCAATCAACTCATGCTAGGACGGTGTCATCGTCCAGACTTAATCCTCAAAATAAATTCTCCTGTTCTGTTTACCACACTAATCCTCTGGAAGAAAAAAAATTCTTCCCTGTCTAAAATATAATTTCTCTTCTCAAATTTTCTCTAAAATTTCATTCCTCAAATTTTTTCTTTTTATTATTTATCTCTCCAAGTCACATAGTACAATAATGGTATCACTCAAGCACATTTCTTGAAACCAGATCATTATCATCCAATTGAGAGCCTGAAATTTTATCTTCTCTAGTCCATAATATCATTCCTGATATTGCTATAACATGCAACCACTAGTTTCCAGCATCGGGCTATGCATCTCCTTAGACTATTCTAGGCCATGATCAATAATCCTTCCAGCTCTTAGTACTTCCAAGATCACTGCTACCTCAAGCACGGGTAGGGTACTACTGGGCCCAACTCTCTTGCCAACCTTCCACACTAGTTCTAGAATCCAAAGAACCCATCAATCTATCCTGATAAGGTAACAATCTTCTCCGAGAAAGGTATACGAATTCTATCTCCTGTCATCTGGTCTTCGATCTTTTTCTGGAGGGAAGTCACCAGTGACAAGCATTCGTCTTCCTGAACAATAGGGGACGAGGAACAAGGATGGCGATATTGACGAAGATTGAACGAATGTAAATTGGAAGTCCAAGGGCGATAATCATATACCAGAGGAGTTTTAAAATCGGTTATGGATTGAGATCTTATTCACATTAATCCTAAGTTGCAGGCTCGTTCGGTACAGTAACGTAACCGATACGATTTGCTCAGAGACCTGCATGGGCCACCACTAAAACCTTGTCACGCCCCAGTCCCAAAATCTACGAGACCAGACAAGTGGCAATGGCCAACTGGTACGACTCCGTAGGGCTTTCCAATTTAATGGACCCGACGAAGTGCACTTACGTTGTCCATGGTCAAGTGATCCAAGTAATAATCTATTTCTAATATACAACAACTATATCTAAATCTCAATCCAGGATAAGTAATCTCAAGGAAGAACGATACGCATCATCAGTCTGCAGCCCAATAACACATCTGTTCGAATAGACCAGAAGAACAATATAGGTCTATAAACACTAGGCTATATAAGCAGAATAAAATAGAAGTAATACGAGACTGAAATAGCTGGAAATATAAATATACCTGCAATGATGTCCACACTCTATCAGATTCAAGTATCCTGCAACTGCACAAACAACCTGGAAGGGAACCAGGTCCTCAGAGGGTAGTAACAAGATACAAAAAATATATGCCATAAAGTAAGTACTGAGTAAATAAAGGGGTGGTGTGCTAACCATCTAAGTGAATGCAATTTAAGAACCTGGTAGTACGCATGGGAAGGTGTAGGCTCAGACATATGCTGACGTAATTCACCAATCGTCGGGACTGGCTAGTATATGCCACATATGCCCCCGTTTAAGGGCATTGATGCTATCCCCATCTCCTAAGAGCATGGTAACTTGAAACATATTGCAACTCCCCATCTCCGAAGAGCATGGTAACCCAAAATATGTTGCAACTCCCCATCTCCGAAGAGCATGGTAACCCGAAATATGTTGCAACTCCCCATCTCATAAGAGCATGGTAACCCAAAATATGTTGCAACTCCCAATCTCATAAGAGCATGGTAACTCGCTATATATATCGTAATCCCCATCTCCGAAGAGCATGGTAACTTGAGTATATATCTGGGGGGGTGTCCTATACGCCTACTAGATGTCTTTCCCGCCCAATATAGATGTACAAATCATGAAAATGACATAGACATCTCATACTATGATGCAAGTCTCTACGAAATAAACAACTGAGCTACAAACTGCTACACGTGTTGCTCATACTGATGGCCAGTCGCGCATGAGGCACGCGTCCCTACATGAACTCACTCTGTGACGTGTAATGATACGTGTCAAGGCCTGGAAAGTTATATCAATAACTTCATAACTTTAGGTGGGTCTACTAGACACTAAGTCAGATACTACTCCTAACGTCAACGCCTTCGTTGACTGCACCCGAGTTTGCTCGGACGCGCACATTTATATAATGAATAAATATGTAACCAACAATAATTGAATTTAAACAGTACAACAAGGCAAGGTATACTTGCCTGCCCCGAGTAGCTGCGAAATCCAAAGCCCTGCTCCTGATGCCTCGGCAGTAGTGTCCAGCAATCCTATATAGGATATAGTAATGACCAAATTAGTCGCTACAAAAGCACGACTAAGACACACTGTTTGTATCTACAACTGTCAAGGGTCGGGGTTGTATGTATATATAGCTAACACTAATATATACATATACACTATATCATATTTAATTATTTTAGAAAAATATCTATGTTTAATAGTACAAAAATAGTACTTACATATTAATTAGTAATACTTTAATAATTTTGCTTATAATATATACATATATTTAGTAATATTTATAAGCACACATTAGTATATTTATGACTTAATACATAGACCCATATATTACCATATTTATGTGAACAAATATACTACATAAAATACATACGTAATTATATACTCTCATTTTATTTTCTATTGTTTTTAAATACACAAAAATACGTACATATTTATACATATATTTATACACAAAAATAAAGAAACGTGTATTAAGAATATATACCCACATATATATTTATATATATATATATATATATATATATATATATATATATATATATATATATATATATATATATATATATATATATATGCATATACAGACTAGATACTTAATACGTATAAGTACTTATATATAAAATATATTACATATACTTAATTTCCAGAAATATATTAAACATAATTTGTATTATACATTTAATATTCTTTATATATTAAAATACACATACATACATACATACATTATTTATATTTCAAAAATAAACATTTATTTGTATATATATATATATACATATATATATATACATATACACATATACACTTATGGTATTTAAAGTATTTATATCAAGTATTCATATATATACTATGTATACATATACATAACATTATTAATTAGGCATTTATAAATATATACCTTATTTATACATTACACTCAGAAAGTATTTACAGTATATATATACTTTTAAATACTATTGAATACAGAAAATAATATATACATTTAGAATACATATAATATACGTATTTAAATATTTAATACACGAGATCCATATATATAACAGCTTGTAACCTAAAATACATGCATAATTACTAATAATTATACATAAAATATTATACCTAATCGACGCTCGGGTCGAGGGGAGTCTGGTGGTGGATTGTCGCCGGCTGGGGTGTCCGGATGGCGCTCCGGTGTCGCGCGGGGAAGGGTCGGCAGCAGCAGCGGCTCAGCACGGCTCCAGCATTGCGGGCTCGATAACTCATCGAGGTGGTGGCGGCGGCGGCTGAAACTTCACGGGGAGGAAGAGGACTGGCTGGGGGAGGGCTCGGCGGAGTTTGGTGGCCGGAGGTACGGTGGTGGCAGAGTACGAAGAGGAAGGGCGGTCGGCTGTGCTGTGCGGGATGGTGTGGCCCGAGTCGGTGTGGTCGGCTGGGGAGGTGGCTGCCGGCGGCGTAGGGGTGGTTGGCGGTGGTGGCAGGTGGGGGGACGGTCCGGCGAAGGTGTCGGGTTAGTGTGGTGGCGTCTGGTGGTGGCAGGTGGCCGGCGTCGGGCTCGGGGTAGAGAGTTGGGGTCGGGTTGATGGTTGGAGGAAATAAGGTTTTGGTATTTTTAGGGTTTGGTTTCTCTTTTAATGAGTTATAGTGTAGGTATATGTAGGAGAGAGAGTGAGGGGGCTGCCTAGGGGTTAGGGCCGGCTGTTGGGATTTGTTGGGGTGTTGGGAAGCTTCTACATGATGAGGGGAGGGCTAGGATTTAGTTATTCAAAATGTAGGTCCATGATGTGCCCTACATAAAGTGATGTAAGTACATAGGAAAGGGGAGGAAACCAAATGCATATGATTGGTCATGAACATTTCTTTTCTCCATGATGGTTTGGGCCAATGAGAGGGGGACACCTCATTACAATTTTGCAATTAGGCCCCTGACAATTTGGTATTTGCATAATTAATTAGAATTAGGGATTTAATGTGACCAAATACTATGTTTGGTGTTCCTCATTAGACTATGATGGTGTTTGGTGTTTTATATGAGGCTTGTGGGTATGGATGTGGGTTTGGGTTGGAGTTGGGTCCAATTTAATTTTGGTTAGGTCACCACATTAATTAATTCTTAATTAATGTAACGGTGTTTCTAATTTAATTTAATTAAAAACTGGGAGTCTAAATTTGGTTGGACAAGGGCCATTGGTGTAGTAGGCTCAGTGTACAATAATATCGCGATCTGGGTTGGTCAAAACTGGTTGAGGTTGGGTCTCAATGTCAATTGGAACGGGCAGCGAACGTAATTACGCAATTTAATTAATTTGCGCACGGACGTTTGTAACAACTTTTGTGCGACTAAAATTAGGCACGAAAGTCGGTATCCAGGGTTTGTTCTAGGTTCAATACGATAGGTTAGCATGTCTAGGCCAAATATGTAGAATTTGTTTTAGGGCAACAGCTAAGGTAGTATCCTAAAACAATCAATCATTTCACAGGTATTTATAATACTAGATATTAATCATAATTAAATCAGATTAACCCTAATCATGCTAATTAAATAATTTAACCCTAATTTCTGGTCGAGGGGGTTTACAGATGGTTACATACTTATCCTATTTATTTCATTTACTATTGCACTGCATTTATTTTGGCTTGTATTATTTTGTACCTTGCTATGTCCCCTGAGGACCTGGATCCGGATTATGTCCCTAGGATTTGCAGACGAGATCTATCCCGAGGTATACGGGACAGCAGCAGGAGAAGGAGTTGATACAGGAGCTGTACCGACTTCCGAGGACAAGGTGTTGGCTGAAGACTTTTCCTGAGTATCTGTGTTTCGTACTCAGTATCTACTTTATTCAGACATTTATGTTTTGGTCTGTTGAACCATTGTATCAGATTTATATCGGGTTATTCCCCGAAGTACTTTGTTGAGACTGGTGGTTGCTTTACATTTCTTCTTGATGTCGATCATATTTATCTTCTGTGGATGAGATTAGTTATGGCATATTTTAGTAGACTTTATTTTATAACTTAAGTACGCCCTGATGGATCCATTAAATTGGGTTTGTCCATCAGTGTGTGCTGCTGGCCATTAACACGTGTCTAGTCCCTCGATATTTTGGGACTGGGGCGTGACATAGTTTTTGTGGTGGCCCATACAGGTCTACGACTAAATCGTTCGGTTTTAACTTAGGGACCGAGCAAGCCTGCACCTAGGACTAGAGTATAGGATCTCATCCACATTGGTTACGACTCATCCTCCTTCCAATCCATTCCATTTGAATAATTTGCATCTTGCTTGATTCATGTGCTTCCCTATTAGTTTCTTGAGTATATAGCCTCTCTTAGAAAATATAAGTTCCTGTTGTTAGATGATAAGTAAGGTAACCTTTCTATTAAGATTACCACTACAGTGTTGATACCCCACTAAGTTTAGAATATCTAGTGAACCCTAGAATTCCTTATCTCTAGAATTGGTTTACCATTACCCCATGATGTATTATAAAGACTTGAGAGTAATATAGACACTACTAGAGTTAGTTAGAAGTTTTACGTTAATATTTGACCCTAGTATTGAGGAACCAATAGCAAACCAAAATTTAATATTAGGACTAAACCTAATCTTCGCAGTTAGATAAGTATTGGAGAACTATAAATTTAGATTCTTGTCTTGAGATTAGTAGACAGTACCTTAGAAAGCCAAGAGCAATGTATAGAATATTTTTATAATCATACCTCAAACATAGCAACTAGCATACCACTTCCCCTTAGAAAACCATGATGCTATCTAAAGCCCTCTATTTTAATTTCATGTATTGCTTCTCTGCGACCATAGCGCTCGCGAGTGTGCGACGACTGATTATGTTTTTTCTCTTCATCTTTCAACTTGTGCCATCTGACACTTCTGATTATAGACCAAGTAATTTTATTCTATGTTAGGATATATATAGCTTACTAGGATTTTGGTTGTTACTCTTGAATTTTTGAATTATGTGATTGGTAATTAGAACTTGACGGTTTAAGTTATTATTGTAGATTATGACCTAATGATTACCCCTTAGCTTTAAGTCACATAATTAGTACCCCCACCTCGATACAAGTTAGATCCCTTTCCCTTGATGGCCAGTAAATCTTCTATCCTCACTATCGACACTTGTTTTATAAGCACTAAGACTAAGGCTTAAGACGACCATGACCTATGTAATATAGGAGGATACCCTAATAGGTACCAAGACCCCTTCTCGTAGACCTTAACGAGAGTTTCTACGGTATCCTTAAGACGATTTTAGTATTAGTTTATTGTTTTAAGTTGAGTTGTATGCCTCACAACATAGTACCACCTATCCCTATTGACCCATTTATGAAGTGAACTAGGATGACACAACTTTAGACTTGCATAAGAAGATAGTGTTTATTCAGAATGTAGAAATTGGAGACCCGTACCCTTATTTGGTCGACTAGCGGCTTAGATAAAGAGTAGTATGACAACTAGAGAGACTGTAGAGTCTTATTTTTTGTTTTGTTTGTGAACTTGAATTAATTTGTACCTCCTTTCATCATCATCTAGTAAACTTATATTTTTGTACTACCTCGACTTATGCTGCTGTTACAACCTAGTTTTGCAAGCTCATTCTTTTATGAAGCTTGTTCACGACATATGTATTATTGGACGCGTACACTAATATATTTCAGAATCAGTGTATTAAGGTCTAGCTTGCCTTAGTGTGCTTGATTCGCCCTTCGTAATACTACGTTACGTGGATTGAGATATGTAGTGATTAGTAGACGAATATACTTGCTAGATATGTCTGACATATCGTATCGGTTAGATAACTGTACTAATACGAGCATGCGAACAAAGGATTACCAAAATAGGATTTCAATCGACAACTGCTTTGACAATTCCTATTTGAATTCTTTAAATGCCTTGATCCCGATACCTCTATTCTATTACCTCTCCCTTGAACTCTTTATTATTGATCTTCGTCTTCCCTTATTTCGGAAAGATGAAACTTCGTGCTTGGTATAAGTTTGATACACAGAGAGTAGTAGATATACCCATAGGCCGATCACATACTTGAGGATTATTCTTTCTTAATTAAGGATATATCATATGTGATATAATCGGCGTTGAACTTTCGAGGATTGAATGACATGAGTAAATAAATTAAGGAATATTTTTCTTAAGTTATATAGCCTTATGTGATAGATGGGTAAATTCTAAGTTGGGTAGCAGTTCATTGTCAAATCGAGAGGAATTTCTTTTGGATTGTGATCGAGTAAGATTAGATTGGGAGAGGTTCAAGCCATTTTAATTTTGAAAATTTTAGAAGAATGACTAAGATGATGAGGATTAATGAATTAAAATAAAAATCTTGATACTGAGGACCCAATACTTATACCTTAAGTACGTAATTTAAATTTTTGAGTATTGAAGGTAAAAGCATCAACTTGAATTTGGAGGATAAAAATAGAATTTCAGACTTAAACATTGGTGGACTGCATTTAAATTATTTTTTAATTTGATGATTTAAATTAAGAATTAAAATTTGATGGTTGGACTACCTATTTGAAATATTGAGGATGTGAATGGAATTTAAAAAGTTGAAGAATACAAAAATTTATAAGTAAAAATAAGAATAATATTAGACTCGAATTACTTATACAAGAAATTATAATAGTTGGAGATCGTGAGGCAAATTTATATGCGTATTTAAATCTTGAAGATGTTATATGGATTTAATTTAAATTTGCATGTGGGTAATTTGAGAAAGTGAGAAGAGATAACCATAGGTTGAATTTTGATTGGAAAAGTGATCATCTTAACCTTGAAGAGATTGCGATGGATATGATTAGGATTTTAATTATCGCAAGGAGATTGTGATTAACTTGCCTTATGTACATGAAGGATTAACAAATTATGCCTTATTTTAATTTTGAGGACGAGATTGTTCTAAGTTGGCTGGATTGTGAAACCCCCTCACCCAAGAATTAGACCTACTTGGCTTAGATAGTGAGACTGGGGCTAGCTCGATTCCACTTAGAAATAGAACACGGTATTTGTAAACCCCCTCGATTAATTCTATAGATAGTCAGGTTTGGACTGAAAATTTTTTAGATTTAGCAGCAGATGTTGAGGTTTAGAGTAGAGTTAAGTTTGTCTATTATTTTAATTTATTTAATTAAAATCCTTGGGGTGCCCTATCATTATTTAATTATTCGGAGCCCAATATCAGCCCATAAATTCCATCGGACTATTGTACTTCTGACTTGAATCGCCAATTTAGGCACTGGACTTTTTCGTCATACAAAAATCAAATCCGTTGTGCCCTAAATTAATTGAACAACTTTTCGTATCCTAAAATCCATATTTAATTCTGTGTCGGACACCTGTGTCGTTACCCTAAATTTTGAGATAACAACTTAACCCGTTGAGCTGGACCAACTAAAGGGTCCAAGACTGACTCCAAGCCCCCACCATTTTTGACCTTTGTGTCATTTCCAAATTTTGACCCGAAGTGTCCCCATTTAATTTAAAAGTGCGGGACACTTTAATTCTATTTTAGTCGGGGATACCAATTTTGCCTAATCCTATTTTAATCCCCAATTAATCCCGATGGCCATTAAATTAAACCCGTGCCTCACACACAATACCCCCTCACCATGCAGATCATCAAACATAATTTTCTCCATAATTTTCGTATCATTTTATGTATTCGTGCAATTTCCCGAATTTAAGGGGCTCAGTTATAATTTATTAATTTAGGTGTCCTCACCCTATTGGCCATGACCAAATGGGGAGCTTACCTTTTGTTGAACGTAGTCAACATCTCTCCCACTCTATTCCTCATGAAGAAATGATTTTACTCATGTGAAATCCTTGCCCTCTATTTTAAATGGGAACATCTCCACCCTCCATCTAATGCACCCCTCCCTATAAAACCATCACCATCACCCTCACAACTCCTAAGCAGGCCCTAATCCCAAGGAGCCTAGAAAACTCCCCTCTCTCTCTCTCCTCCCTGCTCCATTTTATTTTCTTCATACAAACTCCTCCTTCTTCATTACTTCTTCTTCCTTTCTTCTTCTTCCCTGAAGAAGACCCGACCGGCCGGCCAACAGTACATTCCCCCACCCCGCAGCGACTCCGGCCAGCGTCGCGCCACCCTACTCCGGTCCGTAGCAGCCATCCCTCGCCTGTGCCCGACTCCGATGGTGCACCCCGCACCGTACAGCTCCGGCGGTGCAGCCATTGCCCCCGGCCAGTTCATCACAGCCGCCCGGCTGTGCACATCTCCCCCGTCGACCACCCGGCTGTGCACATCTTCCCCTGTCGATTCCCCCCGGGACCGTCCGACTGCTACACCTGACTCCGGTGGAGCAGCTCCCCCTGACCGCAGATATTGGCGCTTCCATCGCCAATACAGAGGCTAGCACTTCCAGCACCGAAGCCAGTTCAGCAGATGACTAGACCAGGAGTACCTCGACCCCCAGCAGCCGAAAGATTTCAGCAAGGACCACCGCTACCTACTCAGGAGGATCAGTACACGAGGATCTATCATGGACTACCACAGAGGAATAGGCAAGCTTTTGTACTAGAAGTTGATGACATTGAGCAGGAGATTGATGTTATAGCAGGTATTACTCTTGCTTTTACTTTTTCTGCGGTGACATTATTTGATACGGGAGCCACCCACTTGTTCATATCTTTTACTTTTATTGTCAAACAAAATATTGCCATTACATCTTTACCTAGTTGTGTTAGAATTCTCACCGGAGGAGGAGTTGTACCTGTTAGTCAGATTTGTAGATCGTGTCCCGTAGTGATTCATGGCAGAGAGATGAATGCCCGAATCTTAGTCCTTCCTATGCCAATTTTTGATATTGTGCTTGGAATAGACTGGCTAAGCAAGTATCACGCTTTCTTCGACTGGTTTGGAGGAAGCATGCTTTTTAAGGTACCAGGCCAGCCGGAACTTCAGTTTGCACGAGGATCCACAAAAGCCCTTGATGGTGTACAACTTGCAATGGACGACGTTATTTATCACCCCATTATTTCCGAATTTTAAGACATCTTTCCAGAGAAATTGTCAGGACTACCCCCAGACAAAGACATAGAGTTCTCGATAGAATTGACACCAGGAGTAGCACCCATAGCATCGCATGTTATAGATTGGAGAAAAAGGAGATGGATGAGATGAATCATAGTTGAAAGAATTAGAGGAAAAAGGTTTCATCCGACCAAGTGCATCACCGTGGGGAGCACCAGTATTGTTTGTACAAAAGAAGGATGGGTCAGTGCGTATGTGCATTGACTACAGAGTCTTAAATGCAGTGACCGTGAAGAATAAATATCCATTGCCACGCATTGATGACTTATTTGATCAGCTTAGTCGAGACAAGGTATTCTCAAAGATAGACTTGAGATCGGGATATCACCAGATGAAGGTACGGAAGCAGGATATCCCGAAGACCGCATTCAGAACAAGATATGGACACTACGAGTTTCTGGTAATGTCATTTGGATTGACCAATGCTTCAGCTATCTTTATGGACTTAATGAATCGAGTCTTCCATCAGTATTTGGACCAGTTTATGGTCGTCTTCATAGATGACATACTTGTCTATTCGAAGAGCCACGAGGAGCACGAGAAGCACCTGCAGATCATCCTAGAGACCTTGAGGAGAGGGAAGTTATATACGAAGCTCAGTAAATATGAGTTTTTCTTGGACAAAGTCTCATTTCTTGGGCATGTCGTTACGGGAGATGGTATTTCTGTTAATTCAGAGAAAATCTCGGCAGTCGAGATATGGCCCGTTCCTAAATCAGCATCGGAGGTGAGGAGTTTCCTTGGACTTGTGGGATATTACTGACGGTTCGTGGAGAACTTCTCAAGGACAACAGCACCTATGACTTGGTTGACATGCAAGGATCAAGAGTTTGCATGGACCGACGAGTGTCAAGCCACTTTTGAGGAGTTGAAGAAGTGACTGACCACAACACCAATATTGACTATTCCATCAGGATCAGGAGGTTATGTGATTTACAGTGACGCATCAAAAAAAGGCTTGGGATGCGTGTTGATGCAATATGGCAAGGTGATTGCATATGCATCTAGACAGTTATGAGTGCATGAGAAGAATTATCCAACTCATGACTTGGAACATGCAGCCGTTATTTTTGCTCTGAAGCTATGGAGGCATTACTTATATGGGGAACGAGTAACGATCTATACAGACCATAAAAGCCTCAAGTATGTCTTCACACAGAAGGATTTAAATATGAGACAACGTCGATGGCTCGAGTTGTTGAAGGATTTTGAAATAGAGCTACTTTATCACCCAAGCAAGGCTGATGTTGTAGCAGACGCGTTAAGCCGGAAACCAGCAGCTTACTTCTTGATGACACAAAGGGAATTATTGGAGGACTTGCAAGGGCTTGGCATAGAAGTGATATTACCCAGAGCAGATAGGACATTAGCCAACTTGCAAGTACATTCATCATTAGTAGAGAGGATGAAGGCAGCTTTTTCTACTGACACCAGATTTAGGAGATTGAAAAAAAGGACAGAGGCCGGAGAGCAGACGGGATTGCACATTCATGATGACGGAACATTACAATGTTGTGATCATTTATATATTCCCAATGGAGAGATTCGACAGGAGCTGATAGCAGAAGCTCATAGTTCGATGTATTAAATTCATCCTGGAGGCACCAAGATGTACCGTGACTTACGACAAAATTTTTGGTGGCATGGGATGAAAAGAGAGAGTGCTCGCTTTGTAGCCAAATATCTAGTATGTCAGCAGGTAAAAGAGGAGCAACAGAGAACAGTTGGGTTACTGTAACCACTTTCGATTTCTAAGTGGAAGTGAGAGCACATCACTATGGATTTTGTCACAGGTTTTCCAAAGAGCCCAAGTGGGAGAGATACAATATGGATAATAATGGATCGACTCACCAAGTCAGCCCATTTCTTGCCTTTTAGAGTTGGCCAGTCTACAGAAGCTTTGGCTGACTTATACATAAGGCATATCGTAAGATTGCACGGTATACCGGTCAGCATTGGGTCAGACAAGGATTCGCATTTTAAGTCAAACTTTTGGAGAAGCATGTAAGAGAGTATTGGGACTCATCTGAAGTTCAGTACATCTTATCACCCGCAGACATATGGGTAGTCCGAGCGTACTATTCAGATACTGGAGGATATATTGAGAGCTTGTATGTTAGACTTTGAAGGATCATGGGAGGACCACCTATATCTTGTGTAGTTTTCTTATAACAATAGCTATCTAGCGAGGATCCAGATGGCTCCATTTGAAGCATTGTATAGAAGAAAGTGTAGGTCTCCCGTGTCTTGGAGTGACATGGGAGAACGTCAGATTCTGGGACCAGAGTTGGTAGTCAACACCGTTGAGACAATGAAGAAGATACAAGGACACTTGCGAGCAGCGCAAGATAGGCAGAAGTAGTGGGCAGACCTTCATCATCGTCCTTTGGAGTTTAAAGAGGGCGATCATGTTTTCTTGAGGATATCACCTAATAGAGGCACCATTCGATACGGAGGGCATGGAAAGTTGAGCCCAAGGTATATTGGACCATTTGACGTGCTAGAGAGAGTGGGAGAAGTGGCGTATAAACTTATGCTACCACATTCACTTGAGGGAGTACATGATGTATTCTACGTGTCATAACTTAGGAGATATGTGGCAGACAATAATCATGTTCTCGACCACTCTGAGATCACCATCGGGCCGAGCTTGTCATACCAAGAGCAACCCGTAGGGATCCTTGATCATCGAGAGAAAGTATTGAGAAACCAGTCTATTCTCTTGGTCCGCGTGGCATGGAAGTTTGGCGTGCCAGGAGAATCCACTTGGGAGCGCGATGACGACATGCGCAAATATTTTTCGTATCTATTCGTAGATCAAGGTATGAATTTATTTTGTTCAGTTCTGCCTTATACCATCCTTGACTTTCTATCGTGGCTTAGTTTTAATTTCGAGGACAAAATTTTTATAAGTTGGATAGAATGTAAAACCCCTAATTTTTAAAAATATATTATAAGTATTTAATTAATCACTTAAACTAATTTTATTAATTCCTAGTAAATTAATAATGATAATTTATTGAATTTAATTATTAGGTAAATATGCATTTAGAATTTATGGAGTAAAACTATTATTTTATTTTAATTTATTTGAGGACGACTTATAGAAGGATGACAGATTTTTTAGATGTGCTAATAAAATTTTCTGGAATTATATATATATAAAGAAAAGAAAATCTCTAAACTAAAACCAAACCTCCTAAGCCTAAACCCCCCAACCCGTTGTACCCCGACCCCCGCGGAAACCCCCCGTTCTCTCTACTCTTCCTATATATATATATATATATATATATATATATATATATATTTTATATTATAAAACCCTAACCCTAAACCTACCATGCACCAACCCAGAGCCGACCTCGACTTCCGTCCACCGCCGGAGCAACCGCCCCGACCACCAAAAACGGACAGACCCGCCGCGTCGAGTCCGCACAACCGCAAGCGCCGCACAGAAATCTGACGGCGACGACCCCAACTTCTAAAGCTGATTCCCGTTCCATCTCGCGATCGAATTCTGATTCGCCTTCACCGGTATATTCATGACCTATCCCTCTTCCAACTCTGTGTATTAGTTTCCATTGAACAGCGCTAAACCCTAGGTAAAAATTGAGACCAAGTTGGAGAAAAATAACAACTTTTAACCTCAGAAAATTATTACGATGACCCATGTTTAAGGACTCATATCTTCCACCACAGAGATCCAAACTTAAAAATTTATTTTGCTATGTGAAGACCATGTAACCAAGATTATTTTTTGTTAATTAGATTAATTTATTTGGTGTTATATGCAGAAATAAACTGGATTAAAAATTATTAAAAACTCGTTTCTAAAACTTTAAAATTTGTTATACGCAGCACGCCCCGCCAAACGGGACCGCCCCATTGCATATCAATTGCACCGAAAGACGCGTATGGCATATCCAGACGTGTTGGCTTTCGCAGAAACTGATTTGGATGCGTGTGCACGTCGGAATCAACCCGTATCCGCAAAAAATTCCTGTATCGTGACTTTTGCAAAATACCCCACCATTTAGTGTACGATCGTCAGAATGCGACAAAATTTGAGCCATTGGATTAATGGTATCACGCTGGTCCTGTGACCTAAGTTTTACATGATTCTGAGATAGTTGACCAAGCCGCCTATTTGCGGGCCCCACATTTGAATTTTTGGGCGAATTTGTGTTCGGCTCACCAGAATCCAAAATTGGATATACCGTTGAGTTTGTATTGACGTTTAAAATTTGTTTGACCTATAATTTGTTCTATTTAGAGGCCTTTACCCCTGGCATACTTTTTGGTGCAAAGTGGGCCACATGTGGACCCCGATTTGACCCGAAACTATCATTTTTTCCCTGTGTCCAAATTGGACGAAAGGGTAGTATTTTCTAGCTATCTCCCTGATTCTGGAAATGTAGGTGATATCTATTTCAGCATCCGGAGACATTTATTCGGAGGTCTTAGTTTTTGATCTTGTGTACCTCACATCTAGACGCTTACACTATACAAATTGCTTGCCAGGCAAGTATACCTTGCCATTATACTGTGATTTATATTCCATATGTTGCATGCATCTTATTTCTGCTTAATTAGTTCATATATTTTAAACTGTTATATAAACTGCGCGTCCAAGAATAACTTGGGTGCAATGACGGTGGCGTCGTATTCTGTTTTTATTTATATATATGCATGTTACCTAGTTTATGAGACCACCCCTTTATCATGAGGCATTCTTATGTTTTATTGGCCATGACACTGTTGTTACACGAGTGTGAGTCTCATGTAGGACACAGACTTGCATATTCGGCTGGCCACTGGTATGTATAGGTTGTACTACGGATAGGGATAACTACTAATAGAAATTGCATGCTAGAGGACCTGGCAGTTATTTAGAGATTTTATCGTGTCATGGATGTGACATGCTTAGCGTATGGGGTGGGGAGAACAATAAGTAAGGCGTTTGGGCTCCTTGCACTTTCCTTTTTCTGTAACCCGTACGCTCCGCCGGAGATATGCGGCGGTGATGACCCCTATATATTACTAGCGGCCTCTAGCGTTCAAAAGAAGAAATGCTTTGTAGGCCCCTGAATCTCTAAGATAATCATGCCAATCCCACTTTTGGCCAGATAGCCCACTTGTTGGAAAGTTGTTCTCAAACTGCATTCACTAGATGGTTAGGTGACCTATTGGATATTTATTTTTAGTACTTTATTGGCATGTTTATATGTATCTTGTTATGTCCCTCTGAGGACCTGGTACCTTTCCAGATATAGACGGGCAGGAGTTTCCACAGGAGTATGGACCCGGACCTGACGCTTCATTCCAGACTGAGGAGGTCTTATCTTAAGAGTATCTTTGATCCATCGCAGTTGATGGATATTCTAGTTGCTATTTCTTTTATAGACATTTGTTTTATATTAGAGTTGATCTCTTCTCTCTTTTAGTAGTTTTTAGTATAGTCGATTTGCAGTGGATTTATTTCCATCCGACTATCATACTTTAATATTTCATCTTTGAGATTCAGTTATTTATTTCCTATTTATTTATTTGTGCTGTAGATGAGATATAGATTGCGTTTGTTGACAGTATATTACCACTGGTGGATTTGATATTCATATACAGCGTACGTGTGTGTATGGTTTCCATTATTGGAGTTCGTATACATACGGCTGGCGTATTACGTATTCCTAGTCGTACGTATTTTGGAACTGGAGAGTGACAACTCTAACAGCAGTTCTAATCAATGATATAAATAATGTAACAATAAATAGATGTGAATATACAAGATACAACAATATATACAAGAGATATACAATAAAGAAAAATATTGGAAATAAATACATGAATGAAAAATACGACAATGAACAAGAGTACTAATGACTAAGTGAGTGAGTACTAGCTTTAACATGTGATCGGCTTGGGAACTTGCACAAGGATAAGGGCCTGGCTAGTCATACGTGCAGTATATGACCAATACTCACAAGGAATAAGACATACACAAGGAGGGTATGATCACATATCTATAATAAAATACTCTGCACTCTCGACTGGTATAGTGGATCCAACCATGGTACGCTATGGTACGGAATTCTCTAGGAAGGTAGTAAGTCTCCCCGAGAATTAGTGCATGTACATTTACAAAGAGAACAAGGAAACAAGGCTTGTGTAAGATACACCATATATACCAAGGAATAATATCTCATGACGAGATCCGAATATACCAATCCGTATAACCATCGTATCAAGAAAACAAGGATATCTATACTAGATGCAAGAGACATAGCGGATATCATAAATGAGAAATTATCAGAGAATGTACTCGCCTGAAACCTGGTGCATAGTATCACAAATGTCTGGTTCGGTGCCTCGAAGACCTATATATGGAATATAACATAAATACAAGATTTCAGAATAAAAATAAGTTAAACTAGTCAACATCTAGGTCAAAGAGCCATTTCTAAGTCAAAATAGTCAAACTAGGTCAACTCTAAGTCAAACGGTCAAACTTGATCAAACTACCTATTTCTAGGTTGTATGAGTCTATCTCTATGATATTGGGTTCATACAATAAGAATCTAGGCCATACAAGCTAAACTAGGATACTAAGATACCGTATCGTATAATACGCAAACAAGAGATATGGAAATAGCATATATGCATATTCAATCAATATTAAATATACTAATCCTAATTATAAATGCTAAGTGGATACCTTGGCTTTGAACCAACTTTATATCGCACCACTACACACCCATCTCGATACCCAACTCAAATACCTTGAGTATCCCTCAATACCTTGACACTTACCTTGGTATCTCAAGGTAATGTCACTTTAGTATGTAGTAGCTACCCAATATAATGATTAACATATGTATATAGGAATAACTCTTACTAACTGATCACTAACTACTAATACAACTAAAACATATACACATACATATACATATATAACTTAGAGATACACATAAGAGATATATATATAATATATAACTATCTAACTAGATACTACTAACTATTAGCTAAAACTAACTAAACTAACTCACCTAGCTAGCTTCTGCTGAAGCCATGCTCGAACCTTGGTTTCTCATGCTGATATTGGAATATTGCGGTTGTGCCACTGACCGAGCTGCTGCTGCTGCTCAAGCTCTGCAGATCAAGCTCGCTGCCTAGCTGCTACTCGTGCTCTACTGTTGCTCACTGACCAAGCTGCTGCTGCTCGGGCTCTGTTGCTCGAGCTCGCTGCCTAGCTGTTGCTGCTCTGGTTCTGCTGCTCGAGCTCGCTGCCTAGCTGCTGCTCGGGTTCTGCTGTTGCTCACTGACCGAGCCCCCCCTCCTCTTATCACATATATAAACACATAACTATACAACTAATAATATAAATATAACTCTCCTTATAATGCTACTATATATATATATATATATGTAACTATATACATCTCAATACATATCATATATATATATATATATATATATATAAAAATACATAAGTAGTTTTATATATATATATATATATATATATATATATATATATATATAAACACACATATAGATACCTTTATACACTAGTACATATAACTTCATATATATACATAACAATATATATGAAGTTATATGTACTAGTGCATAAAGGTATCTATATGTGTGTATATATATATAAATATATATATATCGAAAGTCGCTTCCTAGCCGCTTGCATTATAATATCGAAAGTCTGGAAATCGTGTTGCTCCACTGCCAAAATGATCTCCAGGTGAAGTCCCTGCTGAAACCACCTAGCTTGGTCCGACTCAGTTGCCACCAAGGTGGGCACAAACCGACTGAGCCTACTAAACTATGCCACATGGCCGTTAGCAGTCCTAACCAACAAGTTAACATTGTTAAACCTTAACTATAAATCATAATACGATACTACATCAAAGTACCGAGTCTGAAACCTCTCGCTGAAATTTGCCCACGGTATCGACATAGCCAATGAAAATCCCTGAGCTGCCCACCAGTCGTGGGCTATCCAATAACTGTAGTCTAACCACATCCACTCGCTCCCTAGCCAGAACCCCTACTGCCTCGAGTATAGCCTTAGTATAATGAAGCCATGCATCGGACGCAAATGCATCCTCAGTACCATAAAAATACGGGGTATGGAGATGCCTGAAGTTGTTCATAGAATTCAATATGTGAGGACCACCTCGCTCTAGAGATGTCTGAACTGAATAAGTGAATGCCGAGTCTTCCTCTGCCACCAACTCGACGTCGTCGTAACCAAGCCTAACCAAACCAAAAAAACCTACCTTTCGAATATCTCTTCCTTCTCTTCAGGATTGAGATTGTCACTGTGGTGCTGATGTATCGCCATGAAGTCCGTTAGAACATCCATTAGTGCACGGACAACCTTTGGCTGCTCTGGTTGAACTGTTACTACCGGCTGATCGGTCTGAATATGCTGCTCTGCCCCAGGATCTATCCTAAAATATGCCCCTGACTCCTGAGGCTGGACCCCAGGAATCTATTGGCCTATAGGATACTTCTCCGCCATCGGCTGAGCTCGAATAATCTAACCCGAAGGATCAGGAGAAGGGCCCTTGAAAGTTATAGGACACAAGGATCAAATCAAGGAATATGATAGGTCAAGGATTAAAGCATATAACTGGTCAAGGATCAAAGATATAGAACAATATTAAGGAGATCAAGGAGGAAAAAAATAAGAATTGAGACATCTAAACATCTTTCGAGTGTAGCAGGTATCTCGATGTCAAGGCTGGGAATGGTATATTTTGAGGCTAATAGGGCCTTTGGTGCCTTGCGAAGAGTCATCTTCGAGTCTAACAACCATAGATATATATTGACTAGGCAACCCCCACACGTTTGAAAACCAAACCTGCATGGGCGACCACTAAAATCTTGTCACACCCAGAACCAGAATACTGGAGAGCGGGAGAAGACAAAGCCAACTACGTATAACAGAGTACTCTAATACCCCAAAATACGGTCACGATTGTAAATAGATATGGGGGTTAATGCTATAATCCAACAGTCAATCATAAGTCAAAAAATCCTAGTATCTCAATCACAGACAAATAGAATAATATACAAGATATATGATTATCTGACATAAGATAGAAAAGCGTCCCAAACCAAATATACATAGATGTTCATGAAGTTAGTAATACACAATAAAGAACTAGCAAGAGTAATAGTCATACATGATCAACTCTAGCTACATTCTAGAATATGATAATCATGTCCTGCCTGTAGGCTAGAAGTCAAGTCCAAAATATGAGCTAACACGTGCTCGGTGGCTAAACGCCTAAAAAGAATATACAGGTACTAGTGGGTGAATGAAAAGAAAATCCACTCAGGTATCTGGTGCTTTGGGTGATCACCATCTAGCGGAAGGTAGGGTAGATCCTATGGTTTCACTATGAGATCTGGCCATGCAAAAGCAGTGGGGTCTGACCCCAATAGCAAGTACCACAAAGGAGTCCAAACTAAGAACTAAAACCAACAAGCAAACAAAACTACAATATACTAAAGACAAACAAGTAACCGCCGGATAATCTAAAGTGCACTAGAATAACATGAATGAAAACTGAAAATATGTAAAGTAAACGGAGACATATAGCAGGTACAAAATCATGTAAAATAAACAGGGAAATATAAGTACCAATTCGTGTAACATGGCATAGATAGTAAACGTATAAGTAAAACGAGGCAATAACAAGTATAAGAGCAAGCACTGACATAAGCAAAAAATGAACTCCATACACCATCTTGTCCAATCAAGAAGTACATCTTCCTACATTATCAAACAGGGTTATCATAAATTCTAATTACTAAAAAAATGCAATATCTTAAATTTCCTAAAGATGCATGCTTTGCGACTGTCCAAGATACCCCAAAAGCTGAAAAATAAAAGAAGTATAGTAGATATACCACCCGAAGATGTGCTTCTATGACAAATATCATCCAACAGTGAGTCTGCGTAATCTATGTATTTGCATCACTCGACGGTTAGCTGGAAGAGTGCCCCTCACGACGGAGGGCTCCATATCCATAAAAAACTTGAAAAATATCGCTGAAATTCTGGGACTGCATGCAATCTAGAGATTCTTTCCTCCAATGATCTAATTAATTAAGCTAGTTATTTTAATCCTTAATATTTTTATTTATGATTTTATGTGTGGCATTCCACAAAATCCATCCTAGACATGATACTTCCCTTGGGGATATGCAAGATTGGACAATGATTTGACAAGCTCAAGAATAAGTACAAGATAAGAAACAACCACGTGTTTAAGCAATACAAGTGTACGCTATAATAAGCTACAATATGAAAAGGATATGTATATGAGTCATGAGTGTGCTACTATGAACCACTATCAAATATGTACAGGAAAAGGACCATGAGTGCACTACTACGAATCACTATCAAGCATGCACTCATGACAAGTATATATAGGGTATAAATTATCCCCTAACTATATAAGGTCGTTTGGTCATGTAATCATGTCAAGTGTATATAGGGTGTAAATCATACCTTAACTATACATGGTCGTTTGGTCATATAATCATGTCAAGTATATATAGGGTATAAATTATCCCCTAACTATACGAGGTCACCTGGTCATGTAATCATGTTAAGTGTAAATGTAAATAGGTGCCATGCAAGAAGCAATAGAGAAAAATATAATAAAAAATAAAGCATATGAAAAAGGGTAAAAAAGTGGTATATCGGCGGTATAGTATAGTATATCGGCAGTATGCTGTCCAAAAATACAACAGCCTTTCGATTCCAATAAATCTGTATACCGTCGGTGTAGACCAGTACATCGTCGATATGCCGATTAAAAATACAACATGTTTTCAATTCCAAGTTTGCTCCAAAAATGGTATACCATTGGTATATTCTAGTATACCATCGGTATGTCGGTTCCCATAGGTAAACTAGGGAAAGAGTCCAGGAAAGACCAGTTTTGTGCCAAAATTACGTCTCAAAATCCATCAAAAATAAGTCTTGCAAGATATCAAGACTAGGGGTAAGTCTCATATAGCATATAGACTATGTCACACCACAGTCCTAAAAATACATGGGACCAGGCCATGTGGCAATGGCTAGCTACGTATCGAGCAGACTCCAATCCAACCTGAATATGTATAAGTTGTACTATCTAAATATTATAATAAATATATAGATATGTGTCAATCCACAAGGACATAAAATATCAATAATGAACTATATACGCTAAAGTTTGCCACCAGTGATACATAAGCTCGAATAGACTCGAGAAAAAAATAGAGTCTGCAAAACTAGGCTATAACAGCAAATGCGTAAACAACAAGAGTAAGTAAAAATTGCTAGGGAAGAAATTATATAAGTACGCAGTCTTAATACCTGCATAACAAGACGATACATATTCGCACCTCCAGAAAGACTCCCCGACAGTCTATATTACAAAACTGGCTAGGCCAAGACCTCTAACTAGTACATCGAGTCATAAATAGTAATAATAGTGTAGTATAATAAGTCGCAAGTCCTAGATCCAACACATAATTCGATCTTTATGAAAATATTAAGTATGGATGTTGTTATATGAAATGTCATGTCATGTTTCCTAAGGTCTGACGTGCAAAATATCAGCACGATTGTGGCATCATATAGACAACTCCAATATCGTTACCCGTCTCCGCTAACGGACGTCGGCACCCAAATATAACTCGAATGCTAAGTAGAGACTATGGTCATAGGGTAACAAACTGTACACAAGAAGTAAATATGATAATAATAATATATATAATAATAAGAACTGTAATATATCATGACAAGGTATACTTGCCTGGATCTAGCTGCTGTGAAGTAGTCTGTCCAATGTGCACGTCCAAACATGTTACAGATCCCAAATGTCCTAAATAAAAAATTTAAATTAAATATTTACTATTCAACACTATATATATTATATCTCTAGTATATTAGTGTTATACTATAGTCATATCCTTGTTTTTATGAATACTCGTAAAAGCCTATGTCGTATAATATGTCCTCTACTTGTAATCAATATTGTAACTATTAGACATATTTAATAAATTTTAGGGTTAAATTATGTTGTAGGCCTTCGCGTCAGCTTTCCGAAACTTCAAACTGATCGCATTTTCGTGTCTGGATTCCTCCAGAATCGCGACAACATCGAAACACGTTCATTTTTTGGACACCTAATGCTCAATTAATTTTTTAGAAAGATACAGATTGAATTAGGCTTTTTAATTTATATATTTGGAAATCTAACTTCGATATGGTTCTTTTAAAAAACTTGGAGATTAAACATAGTTTATAGTTGAGAGTTATGTCCTTCCGAAGTTGTTATGACTCTAAAAGAAGAGGCTATATTCTATGATGAATTTAAGCAGTTTAACAAGCTTTGGTACACGGCTTTGCACAAAGTAGATTGTTTCCACATGGCATGAGCATACATCTTCATGATTTTAACATTGGTGTATTTATAAATTTTATTACAAACGAGAGGGACAAAGTTGAAGGGATAGAAAAATACCCAAGAATTTGGATTACGGTAGGCACTTACGATGCGTTTTCGGCCTTTAGGAGATTCTGATGACCTCCAAACCACTTGGGACTTGAAGGGGGATGTCTTGGCCTTGATGGGGAGGTGTTCACGGCTTCAAGAAGTTCTGTAAAGTACTATGCACACAAAAATAATAATAATAGTTTGCTGCTTTGCTTGCTCCTCTCGGCCTCCTTGGTATAGTCGGGTTATACGAGCTGTTGGGGAGGAAATAGGAGAAAAAAATGGAGAGGGAGGTATAGAAGAATATAAGGAAGCGAATGAGAAAGGTGTCACGACCCGCACCCGGTTTAGTGGCACGAGTGCGTGGGTACGTCCAGCCTACGCCGCAGCATCGGCGGTAGAACGCTGTCTAGGTCAAGTACTATCTAAACAATCTCACGCTAGTATCCAACTCCATAAGGAGACTCGGACAACACTATAAAAATATTAACAACATACTCAATCACAACTACAGCACGATAGGAATTTGAAGAAAAATAAAAGAATACAACACAAGTCTATGACAAAAATCATACCTGCAATCAGTAACAACCAAATCCCCAAATGTCAGAAACAAGTCCACTAAGGTCACAGTCTGGAAAAATATTTTCCAGTCAGGAAGGAGCAAAGTACATCTCTAAATAGCAGTTCTATATAAATGACATAAACTATGTAGCAGTTCTAGATGGAAATATACCAAATGCATGTATAGGTACGAGAAATGTACAATGAAAGAAATACTGGAAATACTGTAAGTAACTGCAGGAAAAGAAAACAATATGTCCAAGAGCAAGAAACCTATGACTAAGTGTGTGAGTACTAGCTTTAACATGTGATCGGCTTGGGAACTTGATCAGGCTGGTTACATGTGATTTGCTATGATTCACGAAGGTCAGGCTAACCGTTGGTTAGCTATGATGCATGTAGAGGTCAGGCTAATTACACGTACCAGCTATGAGGCACTGAGATGGTCAGGCCGCACCCGACGTGAGATGTGGGGTGAGCTATGATGCATGAAAAGTTGGGTATGATCACATATCTACACTAAAATACTCCCCAAACCCCCCGACTGGTATAGTAGATCAAATCATGGTACGCTATGGCACGGGATTTCCTAGGGAGGTAGTAAATCTCCCCAGAAATCAGTGTCTGTACATGCACAAGATATCAATAAAACAAGTCTTGTACAAGCTATACCATGAATAAGGAATAACATCTCATGACGAGATCCGTGTATACCAATCCGTGTAACCAATGTGTCAGAACATGGATATTTACACTAGATACAGTGAACATAGGAGATATCATAAATTAGAAACTAATCAGAGAATGTACTCGCCTTGGGTCCTTAGCTGGTAAACCAATGTCCTGTCCCAGAGTATCGTCTGGAGGAACCAACAGTCCTAAAATATCAAATACAACATTTGCATCAGGTGCTACACTAACACATCACAATTACATGAACTCAGGGCTCTGCCAGGTATGGCACTAGTCAACTAGGGTCATCTAGTAGGGATACGTATATAAATACACATATTATTAATTATCATTAATACTTACAATATATATATTCATGCACCAATTTAAATGTATTTATAATATATATATATATATATATATATATATATATATATATATATATCTTTTAAATACATTTTTTATTTATACTAGTTTAACATTATATATGTATACTCATACATATGCTAAAATACATTTTAAAATATATATATGTATATTGTCAATGTTATTATTAAAATATATACTAGTACATCACATTAAATATATATACAATACATTAATTGTATGTACAAGATATATATATACATTTATACTAATTATACATATTTGAAAATATATTACGTACATATATATATACAATATATATACATATACTAAACATTATATATATTTTTATACCAAAAATAATACGTATACTATTATATTTTATATACCAAAATATGTATATATCATATATGTGCAAAAGTACATTTTTGAATATACATATACATATTGTCAACATCATTCTTAAACATACTAATATTAATTCACCAAATTAATTTTATACCATATAAAAATACCCAATATACATACATATACAACTAATTATACATGTTTAATTATACAATTTTTTATTAATAAAATAAATAATATACCTATTCATATTTTAAATACATACATATACCAATACGAAAATATAAATCTACATATATATATTTATGCCAAATACAGATATACATATATACTAATATACATTTATTTATATTTAAATACTGAAACATACATTAAATAATAAACTAATTAACTTAACTAATTACTGATTTAACTAGTTAACTGATTAACAATTATTAACTGATTAATAACTTAATTAAACTAATCACATATTAACTAACTAATTACACATTAACTAACTATTTACATATAACTAAACTATTCACATAAAAATAACTAATTATATAAACTAAACTAGTTATATGTAATTATTTAATTAATTATATGTAATTAATAACTAATTAGTTATTACTGATTGATTAAACATTAACTAACCAAACTATATAAATTAACTACTGATTAAGAATTAATTACTGATTAATGACTAATTAACTGATTAATTATAACTAAACTAATACATGAAATTACTAACTAATTACATTATTTTACTAGACTAATTACAAATTAACTAATTAATCTAATTATAACTAACTAATTAATATAACACAACCAATTATATAAAATAAACTAATTCATATAAAATAACTAATTCATATAAAATAAACTAATTCATATAAAATAACTAATTCATATAAAATAAACTAATTCGTATAAAATAACTAATTCATATAAAATAAACTAATTCATTACCTAAACTAACTACAGAGTCGAAGGAAGGGGAGGGAACTCACGTTTGGGGGTTCTCCGGCGAGGTCGGGCCGGGCAGGACGTCGGCGGTCGACGTTCGTCTCGGGCGGCGACGGTCTGCTCGAGTCGGCCACGGCTCGACAGATCCCGAGGAGGCGGCGGCAGCGGATCTAAGCCAGATCGGCGGCGTCGACGTCGGCTCCGGTGAGGAAGCGGCGTCGACTGGATCTGCAGCGGCGAGGCTCGACTCGAGGCGGTGGCGGGCTGCTCGAACTCGGCGAGGAGGGGATCCGCGGCGGCTTTGACAGATCTGAGGCGGCGGCGTCGCTCGGCTCGAGGCGGTGCTCTGTTCGAGGAGGTGGCGGCTTCGAGGTGGCTGCGGTGCTCGGTTCCAGCGGCGGCCACCGGCTTCAGCGGCGGTGCTCGAGGAGGTGGCGGTTTAAACCAGGGCAGCGACAGGGCGGCGACGGCGGCTTGATCTAGGGTTAGGGTCAGGTTCTGTGTGTCGGGGTTGATCGTGTCCGAGGCTGGACACGATGGTGGTGTACTGTGGACGTGTCCGGTTTTGGACACGGGTTTGAATGTACTGTGGTGTGGGGTTGTGTCCGGGTGTGTCGGACACGGAAATCTGGTTGTAATATTGTAAATCTGGACACAGAAAATGAATGGATACGGTGGGACACCCGGGGTCGGACCCGAGGCCATCACGGCTGACACGGTGATGCTGGACACATGGACACGGGCACACAAAATGGTGGTGGCTTTGGCTTTGGGAATTGTGAGGGCTAGTTAGGGTTTCTTGGAAATTGTGAGAATGAGACTTTAAATAGGGAAAGGGGTGCGGGATGAAGGGTGCGGATTGGCCCAATAATGAATGGCCCAGATCATAATTAAACGGGTTTTTCATGTGGAAAAATGAGGGTGTGAATGGGAGACGGTAAACGGGTAAATTAAATAGAAAAAAAATTTAAGAAATGTTTTTAAGAGGCTTTCAAAGGCTAACTGATTAAATTAGCTACTAATTAACCTCATTTTGCAAAACCCTAGAAAATTTGTAATTTGTTTATTTACTATTCCAAAATGGATATGAAATTTTATTATGAAAACAACTAGTCCTATAATAATTTCATCAAATAAATAATTTTATGATTTCAAGCCAATAAACATTTCAAACTAGAAAAATATATATATTATTATTTATTTATTTATTTTGTAATACATCGACATTTAGAAAAAATGATTTTTATAAAAGATTTTTAAATAACCTTCTACAATCAAACATTGTTTAAAAATCAAATAAAATTTCAAGGAGAAAATATTTTATAAACTTGATATTTTTAAAATAATTTAAAATCTAAATATTTCGAGAATTTGGAAATCGGAGGTTACAAGTCTACCCACCTTAGAAAAATTTCGTCCTCGAAATTTAGGATTCTCAATAATTGCCTTTACTCATCATATTATTTCTATCAAAATTTAAATTTCAAACCAATTAATCATGAAGTAATTCCATATTGCTATTTCACAACCTTTCAAAATTCTATATCATCATATTCCGGAAAATCTTCAAGTTTTAAAATCAAATTCAAATTTTTTTTTTTTTTTCATAATCTCCTCCAAAATTTAAGTTCGTATCTAATTACTCAAGGATTTAATATCCTATCCTCCAATTGAATTCCAATCAATGTATATTTATAACATTTAAAAATCTGTATCCCAAATTTAAATTTTAAACACTAATCCATCATTCATCTTACTCCTCTAACCCAAATTCAATTGATGCTTATTCAAATATAAATTCTTTTCCGAGAATTGAATTCGATACCATTCCATTAACGATTTTATTTCCCAAATTTTTTTTTCCTCAAATAATCAACGATGTGATACTTTCAGAATCTTTAACGCAACATTCATAATATAAATTATAAAATTTCTATCTTGCAATCAAATAGAAAAATGATAATTCCCTAAATTTTCTCGATTAACCAATTAAATCACATCAAGATTTCCTAAAATTAATAAATTCTCAAATTTTGCCCTGTGAATTTCTTAACTCTCCTTTCAAGTCAATATTTATCCTTGAGTTTCAATCATCCTCAATCTTCGTAGAATTAATGATCCGTCAATTCTGTTATTAACGTCCTTAACTCTTTATTTAAATTAATGCTTATCCACAAATTTAATCATCTTGTCCCTTTTTGTCAGTCATAACCTTGTCATAGATCTTTGCTATGGTCAAAACCCTAATGATCATGGTTTAAGAAAATTCTACCTACATCCATGCAATTTAAGAAAATATATAGGTCATGTGTCTTGTCATGGTATTTCAGTCTCTGTTAAGGTGTACTACTAGTTATATCCTAACAAGGAAATCATGAATACGAACTACAGCACTTAGGGAAATCAATCAATCAAGAGACGGGAACATTAGAAAAAGAACCTGCTAACATATTACTTGTAGTATCTACTATCTCTAACAAACACTTAACTCTAGCACATTCACTACAAATTTCTATTCATGTACACTGGTACCCATATCAACTACTCATATATTAATATTCATATCTCTCATCTACCAAAAATTAATCCTCAAAATAATCGTCAAGGTTTAACTTCCCGATCAACTTAAAATAAAATGCATATACCTCCTCAAAATCAGATACTTCACATCGAAAAATTTAATCACTTCTAAAATCTTTGTAGCCTTAACTATGTTTATTGAATCAAATTTAAATCCTCAATATTTTAACAACATAAAATCTCAACTCCTCAATTATTCTAAAATACAATCTTATTTCCACCCTTTAATTTATAACTCCACAAATGTACATATCAGTGCTCACGGTCTCTGATACTCAAGGTGCACTCAATGCATCTAGTGTCTATAGCTGTGTACTAAAATTGTACTGCCTGAATCACTTGCACCATTATCTCCATTGATCAAAGTTATCATCACCTGAAATTTCTTTCATGATTTTCAATTTATGTCAACTGGTATATCATCTAATTATCATCATACATGGTGCTTACTGTTATTAACGTCATCCTCGACTAATCCTCGATATAGAATCATTTGCACTCTTGGTATTATATCACTAGCTTCATTAATGGATTATCTCATCAAGTCCTTTAGAGCTTATGTTTCTTTACTCTCATGGGTATGTGTATGGTTCCTCATCTCGATTGTTGTATATGTATTTCCTTTTAACCTTTTTATAGCCTGTTAAACTAATCTATGGTACGCTTCACCATCTTCATTACCAATTCCGATATTTCTCCACTCATGACAGCCCATTAACTCTTTTATGCATATACAATTCCTTACCTTTAACACTTCTGATATCAATCATCAAATTGAACATCATGCTCCATAAATCCTTAACACAATTTCCTGGATACTTAAATGTTCACGTAGGTTATCCAATTGCAAAATCATGACTATCCAGGACGGGTATGTTGGCTCTGATACTAACTCTGAGAACTATCACTGATACTCTATACTCTCCTTCTACTCACAGTCTCTAATGACCTTATCCTAGAACCATTGTTACAAGGTACTATGCTATGGGTTAATTCTAGATCAAGGCCTACTGCTCACATGTCCAACTAGGAAACACTTACAAACTCACAAGTCACACTCAGTCAAACTAATACTCAAGACACATACATAATTATAAGTCAATAATTATCATACTAACAAGGAATCCTCAAAGAAAATAAGCTCAAAAGGAACTGGATCAAGGACAGAAGGTATCTTTACTGTTAGTAAAGAAAAGAAGCGATGGAACAAAGTCCTGGAATAACAGAAATAGATAAGTCTTGAGATGATATTTTAAGAACCAATTTAAGATACAACCTGATAATCATACACGTCTATCCAAAATTATGATACTCAGAATCCTCGCCACGCCAGTAAGCATAGATGCGATAAACGACAGGTTCCGTAACTAAGGTATGCAACCCTATAATCATGTCATCTAGAATCTTCGCCACGCCAACCGGTATGGCTGCGAGAGACCCTAAGTTTCATAACTATAGTATGTACATCCAAGTCAGGTTCCTACGTTCTCGTTACCACAGGTAATATGGCTGCGATAAACTCTAAGGTCCATAACCAAAGTAGACGTCTTACCTTTCTCACTGTCCTTATCAACATATGTCATCAGATGATACCGTAAATTTTTTGCCCGTAAAATTCATCTCGATAAAAATCAAACTCAACAACGACACCAAGAGTTAAATTTAACAACTGGTCAACAAGAATCAAAACTCAACAATGATACCAAGATTTTAATTTAATAACTAATCAACAAGAATCAAACTCAATATCAACAAGTGAGAACGGACAAAAATAAGGGGGAAGGATTTAAATTAGAATTTATAATGAGATTCTCAAGGGTCGTCCCAGAAATCTCTCAAAAATTGTGATTGAGTATCCTCTCTCATCCTAGTATCCTATGTCCTATATTCTATAGCAGGTACGTAGTAGCACAACTATGACGTCGCACTACTACGACATCGCACAACTAGCGAAGTCTGACCTGCATGGGCCACCACTAAAATTGTGTCACGACCCGCACCCGATTTAGGGGCACGAGTGCGTGGGTACGTCCAGCCTACGCCGCAGCATCGGCGGTAGAATGCTGTCTAGGTCAAGTACTATCTAAACAATCTCACGCTAGTATCCAACTCCATAAGGAGACTCGGACAACACTATAAAAATATTAACAACATACTCAATCACAACTACAGCACGATAGAAATTTGAAGAAAAATAAAAGAATACAACACAAGTCTATGACAAAAATCATACCTGCAATCAGTAACAACCAAATCCCCAAATGTCAGAAACAAGTCTACTAAGGTCACAGTCTGGAAAAATATTTTCCAGTCAGGAAGGAGCAAAGTACATCTCTAAATAGCAGTTCTATATAAATGACATAAACTATGTAGCAGTTCTAGATGGAAATATACCAGATGCATGTATAGGTACGAGAAATGTACAATGAAAGAAATACTGAAAATACTGTAAGTAACTGCAGGAAAAGAAAACAATATGTCCAAGAGCAAGAAACCTATGACTAAGTGTGTGAGTACTAGCTTTAACATGTGATCGGCTTGGGAACTTGATCAGGCTGGTTACATGTGATTTGCTATGATTCACGAAGGTCAGGCTAACCGTTGGTTAGCTATGATGCATGTAGAGGTCAGGCTAATCACACGTAACAGCTATGAGGCACTGAGATGGTCAGGCCGCACCCGACGTGAGACGTGGGGTGAGCTATGATGCATGAAAAGTTGGGTATGATCACATACAACCCGCACCCGGTTTAGGGGCACGAGTGCGTGGGTACGTCCAGCCTACGCCGCAGCATCGGCGGTAGAACGCTGTCTAGGTCAAGTACTATCTAAACAATCTTACGCTAGTATCCAACTCCATAAGGAGACTCGGACAACACTATAAAAATATTAACAACATACTCAATCACAACTACAGCACGATAGGAATTTGAAGAAAAATAAAAGAATACAACACAAGTCTATGACAAAAATCATACCTGCAATCAGTAACAACCAAATCCCCAAATGTCAGAAACAAGTCCACTAAGGTCACAGTCTAGAAAAATATTTTCCAGTCAGGAAGAAGCAAAGTACATCTCTAAATAGCAGTTCTATATAAATGACATAAACTATGTAGCAGTTCTAGATGGAAATATACCAGATGCATGTATAGGTACGAGAAATGTACAATGAAAGAAATACTGGAAATACTGTAAGTAACTGTAGGAAAAGAAAACAATATGTCCAAGAGCAAGAAACCTATGACTAAGTGTGTGAGTACTAGCTTTAACATGTGATCGGCTTGGGAACTTGATCAGGCTGGTTACATGTGATTTGCTATGATTCACGAAGGTCAGGCTAACCGTTGGTTAGCTATGATGCATGTAGAGGTCAGGCTAATCACACGTACCAGCTATGAGGCACTGAGATGGTCAGGCCGCACCTGACGTGAGACGTGGGGTGAGCTATGATGCATGAAAAGTTGGGTATGATCATATATCTACACTAAAATACTCCCCAAACCTCCCGACTGGTATAGTAGATCAAATCATGGTACGCTATGGCACGGGATTTCCTAGGAAGGTAGCAAATCTCCCCGGAAATCAGTGTCTGTACATGCACAAGATATCAATGAAACAAGTCTTGTACAAGCTACACCATGAATAAGGAATAACATCTCATGACGAGATCCGTGTATACCAATCCGTGTAACCAATGTGTCAGAACATGGATATTTACACTAGATACAGTGAACATAGGAGATATCATAAATTAGAAACCAATCAGAGAATATACTCGCCTTGGGTCCTTAGCTGGTAAACCAATGTCCTGTCCCAGAGTATCGTCTGGAGGAACCAACAGTCCTAAAATATCAAATACAACATTTGCATCAGGTGCTACACTAACACATCACAATTACATGAACTCAGGGCTCTGCCAGGTATGGCACTAGTCAACTAGGGTCATCTAGTAGGGATACGTATATAAATACACATATTATTAATTATCATTAATACTTACAATATATATATTCATGCACCAATTTAATTGTATTTATAATATATATATATATATATATATATATATATATATATATATCTTTTAAATACATTTTTGATTTATACTAGTTGAACATTATATATGTATACTCATACATATGCTAAAATACATTTTAAAATATATATATGTATATTGTCAATGTTATTATTAAAATATATACTAGTACATCACATTAAATATATATACAATACATTAATTGTATGTACAAGATATATATATACATTTATACTAATTATACATATTTGAAAATATATTACGTACATATATATATACAATATATATACATATACTAAACATTATATATATTTTTATACCCAAAATAATACGTATACTATTATATTTTATATACCAAAATATGTATATATCATATATGTGCAAAAGTACATTTTTGAATATACATATACATATTGTCAACATCATTCTTAAACATACTAATATTAATTCACCAAATTAATTTTATACCATATAAAAATACCCAATATACATACATATACAACTAATTATACATGTTTAATTATACAATTTTTTATTAATAAAATAAATAATATACCTATTCATATTTTAAATACATACATATACCAATACGAAAATATAAATCTACATATATATATTTATGCCAAAATACAGATATACATATATACTAATATACATTTATTTATATTTAAATACTGAAACATACATTAAACAATAAACTAATTAACTTAACTAATTACTGATTTAACTAGTTAACTGATTAACAATTATTAACTGATTAATAACTTAATTAAACTAATCACATATTAACTAACTAATTACACATTAACTAACTATTTACATATAACTAAACTATTCACATAAAAATAACTAATTATATAAACTAAACTCGTTATATGTAATTATTTAATTAATTATATGTAATTAATAACTAATTAGTTATTACTGATTGATTAAACATTAACTAACCAAACTATATAAATTAACTACTGATTAAGAATTAATTACTGATTAATGACTAATTAACTGATTAATTATAACTAAACTAATACATGAAATTACTAACTAATTACATTATTTTACTAGACTAATTACAAATTAACTAATTAATCTAATTATAACTAACTAATTAATATAACACAACCAATTATATAAAATAAACTAATTCATATAAAATAACTAATTCATATAAAATAAACTAATTCATATAAAATAACTAATTCATATAAAATAAACTAATTCATTACCTAAACTAACTACAGAGTCGAAGGAAGGGGAGGGAACTCACGTTTGGGGGTTCTCCGGCGAGGTCGGGCCGGGCAGGGCGTCGGCGGTCGACGTTCGTCTCAGGCGGCGGCGGTCTGCTCGAGTCGGCCACGGCTCGACAGACCCCGAGGAGGCGGCGGCAGCGGATCTAAGCCAGATCGGCGGCGACGACGTCGGCTCCGGTGAGGAAGCGGCGTCGACTGGATCTGCAGCGGCGGGGCTCGACTCGAGGTGGTGGCGGGCTGCTCGAACTCGGCGAGGAGGGGATCCGCGGTGGCTTCGACAGATCTGAGGCGGCGGCGTCGCTCGGCTCGAGGCGGTGCTCTGTTCGAGGAGGTGGCGGCTTTGAGGTGGCTGCGGTGCTCGGTTCCAGCGGCGGCCACCGGCTTCAGCGGCGGTGCTCGAGGAGGTGGCGGTTTAAACCAGGGCAGCGACAGGGCGGCGACGGCGGCTTGATCTAGGGTTAGGGTCAGGTTCTGTGTGTCGGGGTTGATCGTGTCCGAGGCTGGTCACGATGGTGGTGTACTGTGGACGTGTCCGATTTTGGACACGGGTTTGAATGTACTGTGGTGTGGGGTTGTGTCCGGGTGTGTCGGACACGGAAATCTGGTTGTAATATTGTAAATCTTGACACAGAAAATGAATGGATACGGTAGGACACCCGGGGTCGGACCCGAGGCCATCACGGCTGACACGGTGATGCTGGACACATGGACACGGGCACACAAAATGGTGGTGGCTTTGGCTTTGGAAATTGTGAGGGCTAGTTAGGGTTTCTTGGGAATTGTGAGAATGAGACTTTAAATAGGGAAAGGGGTGCGGATTGGCCCAATAATGAATGGCCCAGATCATAATTAAACGGGTTTTTTATGTGGAAAAATGAGGGTGTGAATGGGAGACGGTAAACGGGTAAATTAAATAGAAAAGAAATTTAAGAAATATTTTTAAGAGGCTTTCAAAGGCTAACTGATTAAATTAGCTACTAATTAACCTCATTTTGCAAAACCCTAGAAAATTTGTAATTTGTTTATTTACTATTCCAAAATGGATATGAAATTTTATTATGAAAACAACTAGTCCTATAATAATTTCATCAAATAAATAATTTTATGATTTCAAGCCAATAAACATTTGAAACTAGAAAAATATATATATTATTATTTATTTATTTATTTTGTAATACATCGACATTTAGAAAAAATGATTTTTATAAAAGATTTTTAAATAACCTTCTACAATCAAACATTGTTTAAAAATCAAATAAAATTTCAAGGAGAAAATATTTTATAAACTTGATATTTTTAAAATAATTTAAAATCTAAATATTTCGAGAATTTGGAAATCGGAGGTTACAAAAGGGGTGGAGTTGTTGTTCGTGAGGGATAGGAGGAAGAGGGCGTCGGCCCTAGGGTTTTAGGTAGATAAATTATATACATACTTCATAGTTAGATACATGCATGGATGGTTGAAACCTAGAGCTAGGATTAAATGAGGCTCAATATGGCATGTATGAGATAAAATTTAATCATAGGGGCTGCTACAATTTTTAAAGGATTTAATGGATGAAAGATGGAAAGTGCACATGATTGTTTCCAAAATAGGAAGGTGCTGAATTTAAATTCAACTGATTGAAATAATAAGATTTTATGCATAAAAATAGGTGTTTGGTGTGTTGTAGAGTGGAGGATGGGTGTGGGGCATTGTGCATGATTCATAGAAGTAGTTTTAAGTGTTCGGATTAGGTGTTTGGCTCGGTTGAGTACGATAGAAGAATAGTTGCCGCATAAGACAATAAATTTAGTTAAGGTAGTTAATAATACATATGAAGCATAGGGGCTCAAATAAATGGAACGCAAATATCGTGTGTGTAGTTAGTCCAGTTAGGCTCAAGAATATCAAATTTATTGGAAGCATTGAATCGGTGTTGCATCTTAAAATCGTCCGCAACAGAAATGAGTATAAATGTCAAATTTGAGTAAAAATAAGTCGTGAAAGTTGTTCGACTAAAACGAAGCATGGAAGGGTAAGCTTGTTAGTGACAGTCATATCATGAGCGTAATTTAGCTCGATTTGGTCAAGGATGTAAAGTTTATTGGAAGGAATAGTGTCGCGCTCAAGATATTAAATCCATGATAAATTGTTCAAAATAAAATAAAATAAAATTCTAGGAGATAATTAATAAACCTAATAAAATAAAAACTAAAATTCCAAGAATAACCCTAACCTAAAATTAGAGGGCTTACATACTAAGTCTAATGGCAATCACCACGGTATCACTCCCGATACCGAGTTTCCTATCAAGTAAACATCAAATTTCTACCGAAAATCATAACCTAGTTCAAACCAAATTTAGAAACTTACATATCAACTAGAATCATGGAGGAAACATATTTAACAAAACGTGTTTTGAACAATTCTAAGTATATAAAATCAAGGAAATAAAAATGGCAAAAAAGCAATATTGTTCAAGGATTTAACAAGATGTACTTGCCTAATGTCAACCTCTTAGCCTAAACTTTGTACTCCTCCACCAAGAGTATAAACAACCCCCCCCCCCCCGAAAAAAAAAATTCTACTAGAATTAGCAAGTATAGTTAATTTAGTTTGTATATATATATATATATATATATATATATATATATATATATATATATATATAGTATTATATTTAAGTTTTAATATTCTATCATAAAATAATGTTTGACAAGTGTTTTGTAGTGGTTTAGGTGCACTATAACTTATATATATTTAGTCTTGACTAGTTCCAACTAATGTATGGTTTAGGCTAGTTTAACCCAATCATATCTAACCCAAATGTGGTCAAACCTTGTCCACACCAACTAGGGTGTGTAGGGACCCAAACCATGCACACACACTTATGTGCATAACATACAACTCAGCCATGCACCAGGAGGCCCAAGTAGCCCCCCCCCCCCACTATCTTGAACGTAGGTTGCTAAAACTACCTCTCTACCACTCCAAATCCCCTACAACTCAGCCCACACCTTCACCACTCCCTAACCTACAGCCAAAAATCACCATTCATGCACTTTTTTTATCATTTTTCTCCCATTTCATTCCTACATTCAGCCCTAGTTCTGCCAAACTCCACATAAGCTCTCTTGGGTTGTGCTGACTTCTATAATATTTTGCATCTCCAAATCATTAAGTAAACCCTCCAACTCCTTCAATAACTTAATTCTCTACCTCTTCTCCTTCCTTCTATATTTTTATGATTTTCTCTTTGTGTTTTACCCTCTCTAATTACTATTACAAGACAAGGTGTCAAGACGAGGTGTTGTCAGGATATTTCATGCAAAGATCGGGGTGCACACACTAAACCACTTAGTAAAATTCTACCGGACCTTTTCCATCACGTTTCTCTATCAATTATATTTAGTTACGTATATAATTTGATATATGTTCTATTATTTTTTCCTTCCGTAGAGGCCGTTCAACGGGGAGTGCACAGACTAAGTTCGGTGATAAGCACCGATGTGCACGCTTCAAAAATAGGTAAGTACCTCCAATATTCTTTATTTTATAATTCATGACATAAGGACAAACTAGATACTTCACTCCCCTAGGTAGAAACCTTAATAAAAATGGTGAAAAACTAAATAAAACCATGTTAAATGATGACACGACCATTCAATTTCAGAACTGACACATCTTTTTGTGGTTATATTTTTATGTGTAAAATTTCCATTTTACGTCCAAAACCTTCACAATCAAATTCCTATCTTAACCCTCCATAATTCCATATAATTATTCCTTGCTAATTTTATAAGAAAATTAGGTTAAATTATGTTTTTATAGCATACAAATCTCAATTCATAATTGGTAGTTTGCGAATATATGTTGCTTTGAACCCCTTATTGGCATGATAACCCTACCAAACTTTGAGACCAATTAGGAGAGAAATTAGTATATATTTTGATCAAGTTAAACCAAAGTTTTTGTCATGAAAAACTTGATTTTTAGGTCCTAAACACAGCCTTGAAAATTCTAATTTCAGAATTGGGTTTTGATGTTGTGAGCCTAGTAAACAAATGTTTTCCTTAGCTTTTACACTTGAAAATGCATAATTACGTTCCTCAAACTTTGTCATATTTATTGTCCTTCAAATTATGTAATTTTTATATAGTTATTTCTATTTTAATGATGAGTATAGGAGAGTAATTGTGTAGGACAATTTAGCCTTAGTTTAGAGTAGGTACATGTCACAAAACTAATTTCCTAGAGCATGCAAAGTACCCTACACGTGTGGACTTTGATTCTAGGTAATCATGGTTTTAAATATCTTTTTTATATATATTATTTTATGATTCTTGGTACAGAGACTTATATTTTATAATTTCATTTGAGTCTAGGTTAAGTTGTAGGTCTATAGATTGTGTTGATGACCAAGACATAAAGGGTGTGGGTTGATGACCAAGACATAAATGGTGTAGGTTGTATGCCCAATACCTTTACCAAATTACCATTTAGGACATATGGGTTAGTAAGTATACCTTTATAAGTTTATTAGGTTATGATTTTGAGCATAATAATTAAGGTTAAATAGGTATAGTGTGATATTTGTTTCCAAAGGACCCTTAAAATAAACCAATGTCACATTTATGCATGAAAGACCCAATAGGTGCAACACTTAGCAGTTATGCCTTGACTAGTAGCCTAATACTCATAAGTGACCTAGTTTATATAATTATTTGAAATTTATGTTGATTAGAAGACCAGAAGGTTATATATTTATTTTAATTCTTAATTATATAATTATAACTTATTTTTAATAAATTATTTTTCTTTAAATTGTGACCGTTCCTATGTTTAGACAACTTATGCATATAAAATATGTAATTATGCATGTGCTAAAGTTCTAGAGTGGTAATTAGTTAATATTTGCTTATGTATAGGCTCCCAGGATAACATGATATCAGATACCGGATCCAGATCGCAGCTTTATTGTCTTGAAGTTCCAGACAAGTACACCTTACCTTGTTTTACTGTAAAACTTAATTATTATTATTCATGTGCTTCTTCTCTAAATATAATATAGATGTGCACGTCTGAGAATGCCTCGGTGTAGTCGACGAAGGCGTCGATGTTTGGTCTTAGTTGTTGGCTTAGTTCTAGTTGACGTACCTAATATTGCGGAATTATTCTTATAACTCCCAGGACCTGGACACATTATTTTATGACACTGGAGTGAGAATGAGAGCATAGTAGAGCACGGGCTTACATACTTGATTAGCTACCGGTGCGAGTAGCACGTTTGTTGGTTGTAGCATAGATGATTTAATTCTAGTTATATGTTGACTTGCATTTAGTTATGGAATATCCATGTCATAGACACGACATGTACAATGGCATTGGACGGGGAAGGCAATTAGTAGGCGTATGAAAAAGATAATTATCTGTCGTTAGTTTTTGGATGAAACCACGATATTATCCTTATAGTTACCAAGTTATGGGAATTCATAGTTACCTGATTATGGACATATATGCTATGTCGGTTGTTGGTATATGGTAGCATATATACTTCTAGCATCGAGTTTGCAGCTAATGCCAGATATTTTCCCAATTTTACATATCCATACGGACCAAAGTTGTCTTTAAAGTGCATTCACATAGATTATTAGTTTACCCTATCTTTATACATTATTCACATTATGGTATGTACTATTTGTATCTTGTTACATCCCTCTAAGGACCTGGTTTCCTACCAGATTGCAGAGTTTATTGATGTTACGATTTACTGGAGCTGATGATAGATATCATCTTGGTATACATGTATTTGTTATAAGGTATGTGTATCATATTTTTATCACGTAGTTATCTGCTATTATAGCCTAGTGTTTGTAGACTCTTATTGCTCATTCTCAGTCTATTCAGACATATATGCTAGTGGACTATAGATCGTGATACATATTTTTCATTCTTATATATTATTTCCCTGTGGATTAAGACATATATATTTATTAGTATACTTTTACATCATAGTACGTCTAGATGGAACCATTAAATTAGGAAGTCTATTCTAGACTGTATTAGTTAACCATTGCTACGTGGCCTTCTCTCGTATATTTTGGGACTGGGATGTAACATAGTTTTTGTGGTAGCCCATAAAGGTCAGAGCATATCGATTCAGTTACATTACTATACCGAACGAGCCTGCGTTAAGATTAGATTGCTAGGATCTTATTCCACAACTGTTATTAAAACCTCTTTAGTTTTTTAATATCATCATTAAACCTTGTATTTATATTCAATCAGACCTTCTTGAACTCCTTATTATTTCTTCTCGTCTTCTCCTATTTCGGGAAGACGAACACTCATGCTCAAAATTTATTTTAGATAATGTTTTATTGTAGAATAGAAGTAAGGTTGATAGCACATTGATGAAGTAATTATCTAAGTTAGTAAAGTCGATTACCTCTATTAGATAGAAGATTAGAACATGATGACAAGTTTTGATACGTATATAAGGTTCATCCCTAATAGAATTTTTATTATTATTAATGGATCCAACTCCTAGTGTTTGCTTGGACAGATAAAGTTGGTTTAGAAGTTACAAATTAGTGAAATTGGTTAGAAGGTAAATAACTTTAGGGATGCTCGAAATGGCTAAGTATATGATCTAAGAAAGTATACAGCTAAACTCTGGGACTAGTTGTAGCTCTCAAAACAAGATAGAACTAGCCATATGGAAGACTTAATTAGCTGGACTTGAGAGTCTCGTTATGGGTAGAATGATTTGATAGGCATTTATGACTGAAGATAAATTTTTATAGAAATTTTATAGTCGTATCAATTTAGAGAGAATACCCTCTCACCTAGAGGATAAAATTATGACACTGTTCTTAAGTTAGGAATAAACTTTGGAATAGGATAGTAGCCTTGTCAAAAGAACTTTCACTAGAGGGATATATATTACTATCAAAAGGATGAGATGTCGCAAAAAAGGAGGATAGACAAGGGTGGACAATAATGCAATGGAACATTTAAAAAATCTGGCGAGTTTAAATTTGATCGAGACAGATACTTCTCAAATAGGTTAGACTAGAATTTGAACGACCAATCAAGCCAAGTTAAGGGTTGTATATACATATATATATATATATATATATATATATATATATATATATATATATATATATATATATATATATATATATATATTAGGTGCATTAGATTTAATTATCTGCTTAACTTTGTTTTGACCCTTACTTTATAAGTTAGATATAAGAAAGTTAGACGAACTTGTAAGAATTATAGCTTGTTTATAGTTAGAAAAGGGATATATTGTTAGTTGTATAGTTAAGGAGATGTGTGGTATAACTTATAGAAGAATAGTGTAGTATAGAGTTTAATTATTGAATTCAATTTTCCTAGCTTACGCGAGTAGTCATTAATAAGGACTTGAGATTAGAGTCAAATGTCTTACCTTAAGTTTACTAGTATCTATAGCTATAATAAACCATTGACCGATACAGGTTAGCTAGGAATCCTAAGAGATGGTAACTAAAGCAGTTATATTTTGAATTAAGGTATACATAAAGGTTATATAGAGGAAGGGATAATAGTAGGAGTACTATGTTTAAGGAGAATAAATGAAGGGGGAATGGGTAAGATATTAGAGAATTTGTATTAGTAGAAAGATAGAAATTGAGAAGTACCATAAGTCAAATTGAGATGATGACAGAGACTATCTAGGATGACGTAATCAGGATTACAGGGAGTGAATGACTTAAGCAAGTTGAGTAGCGATAAATTTGACCTTATAATTTGAGACTCGAAGAAAGAATGAGAATGTTAGCTTGGGAAAATAGATGATATAATTTCGTGATGAATGATAAGATCATACTGGAAATAAATATATATACAAGTCGTGGTAATACAAAAGTAAGTTGGTAGTACCATAGATTATTTAAGATCCATGATTACGATTATGATTGAAGAATTTTAAGAACCAAACGAGCAGTGAAAGGGCCTGAGAGAAGGAGGATGATAAAATATTTGAGGTTGCAATAGGAGGATAAATTGGAAGTGGGGTATCCTTAAAATATATCATTAAAAGTATACCTAAAAATTGAGTTGCATATCGTATAAAGGAAAGTGTAGGTGATGGAGTTGTGTATAAATAGAGAAAGATAAGAAGTTAAAGACTATGCTGAAGAATTTCTAAGAACCAAGGTTGGTTAGAAACTTTAGAAGGTTGAAAACTTTGGTAAATTATGTTTCTAATAATATAACACTGCGTGGTTAGAGCGACACTTGAAGAAACCAGGCCACATGAAGGAGTGAACTGGTTGGAGTTAAGATATAGGAATTATAAGGTGATATAAAATAGATTTTGGTTTGAGTTTTGATAGTCGCATTCTTTTTGAATTAAATGTTATCCTAGAAAACAATAATAGTTAGACTATATGCTAGTATGGGTAGGAGTGCAACTCCTTTAATCTGTTCAATCATTTGGAATCTAGGGTTGTTCTGGTTATCTGATGTGTAATTCGTAATCAACTGTACCACTATCCTTTATATTGTTATTACTTGTCTTATTTTATAATTGCAGTCTTGTAATGTTGTTATGACAAAAATATTTTAATTAGATAATGTGGTTAAGTACTTGTTCCTTCCCTAATCATGCCATAAATTCATAAACCAACTCATTAATTAAAACCTCTGCTTGTATTTAATGGCCATATCATCGTAGGGACAAATTCTTCTTCTATTAAAATCTTCTTAACCGAGTCACCATGACTTAAACCTCCATATGTCTAGTTAGTCGTGCCTTACATTCAAATACAGTTCTATAAAATTACCTCGTGAGCATATCATTAATCTTTTATCCTGGACTACAAATTCCTTTTTTTATGATTTTGTCTCCTTGGTATTCATGATAGGTGATAATTGAATTCCTTTGTACCACCTCATCCTAGTTATATCAGACATGGTCTTTTTCTATTGACTTATAGAAGACATGACCTATATAGCAAAAGTGTTATATTTACTTTCCCTTATAGAGTAATGACCAATGGCACTAGGGTGATTCTAGGTTTAATAAGGAGCTATTGACTATGTTCAGAAGTTTTACTCTTCGTTCTCAAATATACGTATTTGGAGCGTATAATTTTTCTTGCTTGCATATTTAGTATATTATGTGAGACTAGACTCAATCTTTGGTTTATCTTGATTCATGGTTTATTTGTTGGATTGGTTTAATCATGGGGTCACCATGGTGTAAACCTCAAACCCTCCATGTATATAAACCAAATCTCTCTTTCTCTCTCTTCATTACTTTATTTTCTTTATCTCTTAAGTTTTCTTCCTCCAAGTCTTAGGCAAGTACATCTTGCATTAGAAATAGAGAAATCCTCTATTTTATTGGTTCATTAGGTTTGTTATGTGTTTCTAAACGCTTTTAATACTTGGAGTTTTTAATTTTGATGGGTAGATTTGAGTAGATCTACATTTAAAGCTTAGGATTTTTATGGGTTCCATGTATTTTTTATGATTTTGATATATTAAAATTTAGTATTTTAGAAAAAATAGTTTTTGGGTTGATGGAGCAATTTATTTTGAGCATTTTGGCTTTTGGTTCACTTGATTCAGAGTTAAAATAAAGGTTTTATTGATAAAATAAAATTTTGATTTTTGGAGCCTCTGTCATGGCTGAACTTGGCATTTGGAGAAGACGAAGTTTTCATACGGCCAGAGGGATATGCGGCTGAGAGTACAATGTTGCCTGAGTGCTATACGGCCTGAGCTCTTTGTCGTATATTGACCAGCATGCGTCCATCTTTGTTTGAAATATGACTGGTTGCTACACAAGTGTTCTGGAACTCCTTGTGCTTTTACTCACTGAACGAATGAGAAATTTGCTAAGTCCTAGAACACATCATATGTGATCGAGTGACATATGCGGCAAGTAGAGTATGCAGCCATCTTCCTTGGATGCATGACTCTGAACCATTGGCGCATATTTCTATGATTTTTTTTCCTTTCTCTGACATACTTTATTGCATGTCACATCAGTTAGGTCAATCACTTTATGTCACTTCACTGACCCTTTATTTATTGCTCATCACATCAATACTTGCCCCGAGGAGTAGACTTTAACCCTGACATATGCGGCTTGGACTTCATATGCGGCCAGGACTTCCCATACGGCCTTGCTGTTTTATGGAATGTTTTTCTTTTTCTTTTATGATTGATTTGGGTTAACGTTTGTATTATGATTCTAAGGAAGATTGGACTTAGTAACCAGACCCCATGCCAGATATGACAGTGAGCTAAGATTGGCAAGTACATGGAATGACTCAGTGATTGGACTAAGATTTCAGTATGAACCGGACTAAGTGATAAGTGACTAACCAGCTATGTGCATGACAAAAACATTCGTGTTATAATGTGATCTTGATTCGTGTAAACTAATGTATAATTGGTGATTGGACTCGAATACTTTATCTGTGTTGATACAAATTATTGCCTGCAAGTGTATATGATCAGATGTGCACTGATGTGCGACATACCATGTCACGTGTTAAGTTATCTATATTTGGGTTCTACATCGAGAATGCCTCCAAATTCCTGAATATGTGATGTTATATATATATATATATATATATATATATATATATATATATATATATATATATATATATATATTCTAGTACGGGCTTGATATGTGAGTCAAGTGCCAAAAGTGTGGCTAGGATATTGATTGATTGAATGTTGCATACACGCTCGGCTGATTCCAGACCGAACTTCCATGGGTTCGTATTTAGCATGCCCGTACTTTGTACAACATCTTAAGGGAAATTCTCATGTGACCACGCCTTGAGATTTCGAACAAAATATTTGCTAATTAAGTAACTAAAAGTGGTAGTAACATTTGGAGGGAACAATATCCCGAGATCTTGCAAACGACCCTTCTCTATAGAGATTCATTCTAGTGTGCTAGAGCCTGGCAACTACAGATACTGTATATCATCTGCCTTAGTGGAATGCGGTATCTGACCTATTATAAATAACGTCGAGCTATTGACTTCCTATAGGAGCACTAGAACTGCTAATACCGTGATTTAGCGTAGTGTCCCTATGAAGAACTGTTGCATTAGTGAAGTACCTGTATATTCTTTTATTTTGGCTCGGTTAGCCTATGTTCTGCAATGACGTGATCTAAGGATACCTATTATGCATTATTTCTGAGATAACTTCGGACTCCATAAATAGCAAGCCGTACAAGTGATTGGCCGATATAAAGAAATTGGACTTGGTTGTGATTATTATTTTTTGTTAGTAGTCTAGGTTCATGGACTATCATAGTGTGATGGTTTAACCCTTGTCCTTGTTTGGTTGAAGGGTTGGGTCTTTGTGCTAGGATATATATAATGTTTTGTTTCTCCATTTAGTACTCCTTTGTGGTACATGTTATTTAGGGTCTAACCCAACTAGTTTTGCATGGCCAAGTTTCTAGCCAGCACCCGAGGATCCAGTCTACTTTCTTCCGACTCATGGCGCATACCAGGAACATGGTCGTAGAGGATAACTAGTGGATTTTCTTCTTTCCTGCTCGTCATTATAGATTTTCTTCTTTTGGGCATTTAGTCACCGATACTTTTTAGCTGGCACGTCTGGACATTAGTCTCCTTAGATGATTGTATTAAATCTGACTACAACTGATCACTATCATGTACTTTTGTTACTTTGCCAGCTTCTTATTTTGTACAGCTGGTCTCTAAAATATTTTGAGAAAGTATTTAGGACATCTTATTACTTTGTCATATATGCTTTATGTTTACTGTTTCTTGTTTGATTGATTGATATATAGATGTTTGTGTGACCCTAAGTGTCATGAACCACTCCCGATGTAAGGGCACGAGTAGCGAACAACGTTCAGCCTACGTCACAACATCAGCGGTAGAACGCTGTTTTGGTAAACTATTTATCTAGCAATCAAGATATAATAATGCCACCAATCAAATATGAATACTCAATCACAGATCTTTAAGACAAAACAATCGTACGAATATGATATAAAGAACTGAAGAGTTAAATACAACTCACAAAACCAAGTAATATCCAATCAGTCATCAAAATAATAAGAATAATAATAGCAAAATGATGGAGACAAATCCAGCACAAATAAATCTATCTACTAAGCTACATATACTAGGCCGTCTGTCTCAATCAGGATGAGACCCTCCTGAGCCAAAGTCTTTGACTCTAAGCCAACTACTTCCTGAGCCTATAGTGAGTGGGATACCACTCCTCAGTCTCATTTGGAAAATATATATCCAGTCAGGAAAGGAGCAAAGTACATCTCTAACAGTAGTTCCAATGAATGATATAAACTATGTAACAATAAATAGAGCAAATATAAGGGATACAATATACATGTACAAGAGATATGTATAATAGAAATACTGGAATTAAATACAAGAATGAGCATCAAGAATATGAGCAAGAAATACTACTACTATATGAGTGAGTACCACCTTCAACATGTGATCGACTTTTGAACTGGCACAAGGATTATGGTCTAGTAAATCATATGTGCGGTGTATGATCAACACTCATAAGCAACAAGACATGCACAAAGAGGGTATGATCACATATCTACACTAACACTCTTTGCCCCGACTGGTATAATAGATTCAACCATGGTACGTTATGAGACGGGATTCACTGGGTAGGTTGCTAGTCTCCCTAAGAATCAATGTTTGTACATATACAAGAAGAACAAGGAATAAGGCTTGCACCAAATATAACTATAACTATATATATATATATATATATATATATATATATATATATATATATATATATATATATATATATATATATATATATATATATATATATATATATAACAACTATAAATACAATACTCTAATAGTGATAACTAAGATAAATTGAATTAGAAAGCAAAGTACCAAACACGTGGAGTACACCGCACTCGTATCACTCAATTTATGATTCGCTTATGATACGGCTCCACCACACCACCAAACATATTCCGAAGAATACGAGCAAGTCTAGAATCATAATTAGAAGCAACACGAAGAGCTAGCTACCCATCTATGTGCCTATGTCAAAATGTGATATGCTCAAACTCTCATGTCGGAAGAAAACCCCCCAAATCAACCCGTATCACCAAATTATCGTGATACGGCCTACACGTATCCAATTATGGATATAACACTAGTCTCATACAATCAAACACATATCAATTTGGTTAAATTGACATATTGACAAACACATGATGTGCCAATCTCAGAATTCTCCCAAAATTGAAACAAAATACCACATAACTTCCTCCATAGGCCTCCTATGAACCTAATTCCACTTCTTATGGGTAGCCTTAGTACATGAGAGGGTTCATAATTATTAAATTATAGATTTAGAGTCTAATTAGAGAGGGAAAATTAAATTATACCTATTAGGAGATGGATTTCTATTGCAAGTCTTCAATTGAGTGTCAAGAGACTCCAACTTGTGCTCCTTCCTCCTCCTTGTAGATATTTACCTCCTTCTTGTTTCAATAGCTTCCAATGGTGAGTAAAGAAGGAATTGGAAAGGAATTTGGGTAAGGATTGGTGTAGGGATAAAAGAATTTGGATAAGGGAAATTATAGAACTAGAATTGAAATGAATGAATGAAGAGAGAGACTCTCTCCTCCCCCTTGTGGCCGGCCTTGCCCCCTTCTCCAAGTTACTATAAAAAGTCTACAATACCCCTTGGGGCTTGTCATAAAGGAATTAATTAAGGAATGAAGGTTATAATCCAATTGGTTTAACTAATTAATTCATCCTCCTAATGAATGGGCTTGATTGTTGGGCTCAATCTAACTAGAAATAAAGGTTAGTCCATGAATCTAGTCTAAACTAGTTAGGTCCACTAACACAAGTCCAAGAAAATATAGCATCTGATAATAAATAAATAGTATAATAAATAAATATACCACAAGCATATTAATTAATTATAAAATAACGAAAATACCCTTCCTAGAAAATATGGTAGTGACAAGTCTACCTCCCTTAAAATAATTTTGTCCTCAAAATTCAAAAACTAAACTACCCCCAAAAAAAACAAAACGGAACATAATCAGGAAAGATGTCACCCTCACTTTTCAAGGTAGGGGTAGTTTGGTAATTTGGCATGGGTATTTAATTTTTAGAAATATAATATTGAATATTGTGTGATGATTGTATATTTTATTTAATTAAGTTGAGCTATGATTGTCATGATTAGCATTAGTTAGTTATTTAGAGACTTGTGATTAATTAATTAGTTAGAGAGACCAGACAATAATTAGACTTGTCACTTATGGACCTATTTAAATTTGATATGACAAATAGTGAGCCCAACTTGGACCCAAGCCCATTAGTCATCTAATAATTAAATTAAGAAGGATTAGTGCAATTATAATTAGTTAGAGACTTCCAATTATACCCATCCTTAATTATTCCTCATAATGCAACATGTAGGGGGAAACTTGGACTTTTGACATTGTTTGAGGAAGGGGGAAGAGGTCGGCCACTTGAAGAGGGGGGTTATCCTCTCTCTCTCTCTTCTCATTTGTATTTTATTTTATGTCCAAATTATAGATCTCCAATTTTCCATTTTTCCTCCATTGAATTTCCACACAATTTCCCTCTCAAATTCAACATTCTTGGAGCCTTGAAGCTTGGAGAAGCAAGGAGCACAAGAAGGAGAAGCAAGGAGCACAAGGAGGAGAAGCTTTGGCGCTTGAGACCGTGTCCGGATCGTGTCCAATTGCATTTTTATTGAGAATCCATCTCCCAATTGATAATTCCTAAATTTTTCTTTCATTGTAGCTTCTTAATCATATATTTGACCATTAAAAATGACCCCATGGCATAGTACTACCTATAGGAACAAGTTTTAGGTATTTACCTTTGTATTGTGAGTTTTATGATGTGATTTGTATGTATGTTGGGAGAATCATAAATTTGACACATCAATTGTGCGTCAAGAGTCCAATTAGATCTAATCAGACATAGATCGGGGTTATGGGACTAGGTACGTGTCGACAAATGGATACTTATATGTCGTTTTACGGAATTTTACGATACGGTGTGATACTGAGCCAATTTTGAGTAATTTATATTAATTCTCTTCATTATATGTTATTATAATTTTTAGTAGTTGTAATTATATATATATGACTAGAGGGAATGATTAATTATGGATAATGGAGAGTTTGGTACCGCAATGAGTTGAGTATCATAGGTATCCTAGTTGATGCACTATAGGTATTTGTTTAAATGCCTCAATCAATCAATCTATATATATATATATATATATATATATGTATGTATTTGTGTGTGTGTCTAAGTGTGTGGAGAGAGTGGTGTATATGTGTAAGTGAGTGTCGAGTTGGCAGTGTGCATATACATAGTAGAGGGGATCGGGTTTCATAAGCAAAAGCTATGCAACAGTGCACATAGCCACGTGCAACGGCAAGCAAGTGCAGTAGCTAGCACTGTAGTGCATTGAACAACAACTGCAGCAGCAAGCAAGTGCAGCAGAGTAGCAGCTAGCATTAGTAGCAATATAGTATCTGCAGCAACTGCAGCAACATTAGCAGCTTGTAATGCAGTGTGCATTAGCCGCAACTGTAGCAGCATTAGCAACTTACCATGCAGTGTGCAGCAGCAGCAACTGCAGCAATATTAGCAAGTGCAGCAGTTTCTGCAGTGCAAGCAGTAGCAACAAGAGCATTAGCAGCACGAGTAGTGACAGTGGTGATCTCCATTGCTGTTGAGGATTTGCATTAGCAGTTGTACTAAAGTAGGAAAGAGGGCAATGTATATTAAGTGATGCATATTAGTGACTTCTTTTAGTGAAGTCTGAACTGTAAACTGTGTAGTGGGAGTATCCTTCCTCTGAGAGAGTATCATATAGGGATGTATAGTATATGTGTCAAGTGCAGTGGAGGCAAGTGAGTGTTTAAGGGTAGTATTTCTGCAAGTGCCTAGAGTGTATCTCAGTTTGGGGTGCCAGGTTGGAGTTAGGATTAGGTTTTGGAGTGTTGTGTGCCAGAGCCTATTTAGGGAAGTAGTTAGTATGTCATATGGATAGGTATCTCAATTTAGATACTTGAGTATATATATGTATATTATAAAATTAGATATATAGATATATAAGAAGTGAGAATTAACAAGACCTTAATATAAGCTAAGGTAATATAATATCGGGTGTATAATGGATTCGTACGTTAGTTATGTTATCAACTTATCGCCAAGGTCATGGAGAGAACTAGATATTAGGTAATATATATTTACATACTAAGTTAATAGGTAGTAGAAGTAACTAGTATATATGAGTCATATATAATACTTACTATTATTAGCAAATATAGCTAATTATCTAAGGTATTGATTTAGAACTCAATCAAGACCTAGTATAGCTAGTATTTGCTAGTTAATGATAAATTGAGACCCATTAACTTAACATACACCTAGAAATAGCCTTAAAATTTATATTAGTGTATTTTTTAACTTATTTATTATCCATTACACCTAAATGACATTGATATTTAATATATAAGACTGTGAGACACCAGCTTGGGCATCGAGAGACACACCTTGCTCAGGACCTCAGGCGAGTACATTTCTCTGTTAGTTTTTATTTCATAATAGTGTATATATCACATGTTCTAGAACTATATATTTGATTCTGACACAGTGGTTTCATGGACTAGTACTACATGTTCTAGAACTATATATCACATTATCCCTTAATGTGTTCAGCGGGTACTCCTTCACATGTATTTTATTATGTGTATCAGGTATTGATTTAGTGTACTTCGTGTTCACACACTGCTCGTGTTCATTGTGCTCATATTCGTGTACGCACTTGTGCCCATATTCATGTTCAAAATGTGTCATGATTGAATCTATTGGTATTGGTTGGGGATGGGGGAGTATGAGTTGATTATGTGATCAAGACCTAGTATATTCGTGTACATGTCGATTACATACCACACCTATAATCAAGTTACCATATTGTATTCGTGTTCAACCTAAACCGATCACATAATAAACTTGTATTCCATGGCACATTATTTAAATTTTAGTTATATTCATTATATTGCAGATATTCTATTGTATGTTCTTCATTCCAGTTCATTACCTGTTTACTTTGGTTTATTCTTTATGTTCTTTAGTTATCTTGTATTCTTTTCTATTATCTATTTTATATGCTCGATTATGTATTTGAAACTGTTTTCAGAGATATATACTTTGCTCCAATCATGACTGGATATTTTTTTTTAGATGATTGGCTTGTAGACCAGTATCCTACATACTATGGGCCGCAGGACAGCGTTCCATTAGAGGATACTCATTTAGAGCAGGAGGACTTAGTACCAGAGTCTAATGAGGTTTAGATTATTTGGTGGACTTTTATTAGACTTTATTGAGGTTTATGGCATGTATATATTATTTCAGATTCATGGATGTATTGTGATTCTTTTCCTTTATTATTCCATTCGTGCTTTATCTTTCTTAGTTTGCATTATGATAGAGTATAGTTACATTTATCAGATACCATATTGTTTCTCCGCTTGGAGTTGAGATGATTAACAGGTACCATATACATATAGTTGAGATATTTAGTTAGTAGAGTTGACCTAAACAGCGTTCTACCACCGATGATTCGACGTAGGCTAGACGTACCCACGTACTTGTGCCCAAATATCCGGGTACGATTCGTGACACGTTTTAATGGTGGCCCATGCAGGTCTTAGAGTCACAATTAGAGCGATATCGTAGTAGCGCTCACCTAGAGTACTACTACAAGCCTGCTTTAGAATATAGGATATAGGCTGAGAGTATACTCAATCACAACTAGGAAATACTTCTAAATATCAGTTTTTCTATCCTTATCTATTAGAATGTTTTCTTTACCTTGAATAATTTTATACTTTCTTGGTGATATTGTATCATACTCAATATTGATTTCTTTGTTCAATCTATCTTCAAGATGCCACCAAAGACGCGTTTCCAGCGTTCAGGCGCAATGTAAGCGAGCTCAGTCACTTTGTCGCCTATGAGGGTAGCACCAGCAGACGTTGTTCCAGCAGCTATATTCCAAAGGTCAGATTCACCGATCCAGGTGGGCATTTCTGCAGCAGCTTTTGGAGGTGCTCCACCTCCGGTACAGAGGGCAACATTGACAGTTTCAGGGGATCTTCCACCCCTACCATCCGTAATCGATCAGACGTAGAGTTTTGCGTTCTTTTACCAGATGATGGAGGCACAACAACATCAATCAGAGGTTTTGTGGCAGAGCATTGAGAATGCTCACCAGATTAGGCTCGCAGCAGTTTAGAGAGTCGCCTTAGTTCAGCCACAGACGATACCACCTCTGTTTACCCTGCAGCAGCCGAGGCCGAGGACTATCATAAATTTTAAGTGGATGGGGCCGAAGGACTTTAAAGGCACTGAAGGGATTATATATGTTGATGATTGGATAGAAGACATTGAGAGGAACCTGCGGCTGGCGCAAATTCCATAGAGTTTGTAGATACAGGCTACAGGGAGCATAATGTTCGATATTGCATTGACTTGGTTCAAGACGGACCCCAAGATCTCAGTACTAGGACTTACTTGGGAAGCTTTCAAAGTGCTCTTCAAGGAAAAGTTTTTCCAGATGTGGCACTGATATCTCTAGTGAGCCAGTTTTAGTACCTCATTCAGGAAGGTATGACGGTAGATGAGTATGTGGCAGAGTATTATAGATTATGCCATTTTATGGAGGGGCAGAACCCCAGAGAAAGCGCTAGGAAGTTCAAGAAGAGCCAGAACAGGGAGATCAAATCACATACGAATGGAGATCCCACCGCTACTTTTGAGGAGATTATGAGGCAGGCACAGAGGGCAGAGGATGATCTAGAGTTTGGCTCTAAGTGGCCGAGGGACATAGGCGGATCCAGTACCAAGATGGGTCCAATAAAGTGGCCTCATTTTTAGCAGCAACACCAGAGGCATTTTGAGCAGCTGAGGCAGCAGTATCATGAGCCAGTTCGAGCACCGGTACAGCAGATACACCAGATCCAGAGGCCAGTTATTCCTTGCCAATTCTTTAAGAAGTAGGAACAGGGATGGGATGCATACAGGATGAGATTAAGCCAGTATTTATTCTGCAGATCAGGAGACCACCAGTTGAGGGCTTGTCCTAAAGCTCCAGCTCGTCTAGCTCACGGCGGAGCTCCGGCAAAAAGAGCACCCGTGAGAACACTAGAGGGTAGGCAGAGAGGACCTCTCCAACCACCACAACAATAATAATTCGCTCAGCACCATCAGCAGCAGAGAGGTACCCAGTGACAGGGGCAAGATTTTTTCTTGACCATCGAGGAGGAGGAGCAAGTCGGTGATGTTATCTCAGGTTCACTTTATCTTGATTCTTTTCCAGCTTATGCTTTATTTGATTATAGTGCTTCACATAGTTTTGTATCTGTATTTTTTGCTCTGAAACATCACCTTGAGACTGAACTGTTGGCGAGAACTTGTAAGATCATGACCGGGGGTGGCATTATCCTGGTCAGTGATATTTGCAAGGACCGAAGAGTTTCTTTGGGAGGCTGAGAGTTGAGCGTGTGTCTACTCGTAATGCCTCTTTCGAGCTACGATATAGTACTCGGGATAGATTGGTTGAGTAGGCATCATGGCAGTATCTTATCGCGGAGGCAGAGTTTTGTTTCAGACGTCAGGAGAGCCAGAGTTTGAGTTCGTCAAAGGAGCAGCATAGCAGAGTGAAGGAGACTTCTGTGGAGCTTTGGTAGAAGAGCAGAAGCCACCACATCCATTGATTACGAATTATCTGGACGTCTTTTCAGAGGAGTTGTCAGGATTGCCACTAGATAGAGATGTGGAGTTCTTGATAGACTTGGTATTAGGTGCAGTGCCAATATCACAACACATCTATAGAGTGAACAACAGCGAACTGACAGAGTTGAAGAAGTAGGTGGATGAGTTATAGGACAAGGACTACATCCACTCTAATTTATCACCATGGGGTACTCCGGTATTATTTGTAATAAAGAAGGATGGGTCGGTACACATATGTATCGACTATATGGCACTCAACAACCTCACTATCAAGAATAAATACCCGTTGCCACGGATTAATGATTTGTTAGATCAGTTGAGCGGAGCGAACGTATTCCCAAAGATAGACTTGAGGTCAGGGTAGCACTAGGTGAAAGTAAAAAAGAAAGACATTCTGAAGACAGCTTTCAGGACTCAGTATGGGTAGTTTGAGTTCTTGGTGAAGCCAATTGGGTTGACCAATGCCCCGACGGTATTCATGAACCTGATAAATAAGATATTTCATCAACACTTGCAACATTTTATGGTTGTATTCATTGATGATATATTGATATATTTGAAGACCCCGGAGGAGCATGAGAAACACCTGAGGATAGCTCTGGAGACCCCCAGGAAGGAGAAGCTATATGGCAAGCTTTTCAAGTATGAGTTCTTTCTTGATAAGGTTGAATTTCTCGTGCATGTGATTATAGGGGACGGAATCTCAGTAGACCTGAAGAAGATTTCAGCAGTTGAGTCATGGTCTACCTCGAGTTTAGTGGCGAAGATTATGGGTTTTCTTGGACTAGTAGGCTATTATCGGAGATTTGTTCAGGATTTTTCCAAGATTACGGAGCCGATGACTAGACTAACCAGGAAGGACGTGGAGTTCATCTGGACTGAGGATTGTCAGTCTGCTTTTAAGGAGCTAAAGAAGAGGTTGACTACAGCTACCATATTGACATTGTCATCAGGGACAGGAGGATTTTTTATATATAGTGATGCATCGGATAAGGGTTTGGGTTATATGTTACAGCAAAACAGGAATGTGATTGCCTGTGCTTCCAGGCAATTATGCCCGTATGAGAAGAATTACCCGACCCATGACTTGGAGTTGGCAGTAGTTATTTTTTCTCTTAAAATGTGGAAGGACTACTTGTATGGAGAGCGGAAGAGATCTTTACCGACCACAAGAGCTTGAAATATATGTTTACATAAAAATAGCTCAACATGAGGCAACGGCGGTGGTTGGAGTTGATGAAGGACTTCAACATTGCTTTACAGTACCATCCAGGGAAGGCCAACGTAGTCGTGGATGCCTTGAGTAGGTATCTAGTGGCTATGTATTTAATGAGGGACGACTATTTATTGGTTGATCTTGATAGCTTGGGCATTGATGTATTAGTTCTTGGAGTTACAGTACATATATGGGGACTTCAGGTACAATTAGATTTGATAGACCAGATCTGAGCCACACAGTTTGAGGAGGAGTCTATGAGGAGCATCAGAGAATAGGTCCGGATAGGATTGATTGAAGACTTCAGTATTGCAAATGATGGATCATTGTGGCACGGTACCAGATTGTGTATGCCGAGTGGAGGGTTGTGTAAGAAGATTCTTCAAGAGGTGCATCAATCTCAGTACTCTATGTATTCAGGTGCCAACAAGATGGATAGGAATATGAGAGAGCATATTTGGTGGTATGGTATGAAGTATGAAGTAGGAAGTAGCTAGCTTCGTATCTAGGTATTTGGCATGCCAGCAGGTAAAGGCAGAGAGATAGAGGTCAGGTGGATTGCTTCAGCCTTTACCCATTCCAGAGTGGAAATAGGAGCATGTGATAATGGACTTTGTTTCAGGGCTTTCGTGTTATTCAGGAGGTAAAGACGTAATTTGGGTCATCATAGACAGGTTGAACAAATTAGCCCACTTTTTGTCATTCAAAGTGGGTACGTCTACGGAGAAGCTCGCAGAGATGTATGTGCGTTAGATAGTCAGATTGCATAAAGTTCATGTGAGCATAGTCTCAGATCTGGTTAGTCGTATCACATCTCATTTTTGGAGGAGTTTGCAGGCTAGCTTGGTCACTTATCTCAAGTTCAGTATCACATATCACCCTCAGACAGACGGATAGTCGGAGAGGACTATCCAAAATCTTGAGGATATACTACGCACTTGTGTTTTGGATTTTGGAGGCTCTTGGGAGGATCATCTTCACTTGGTAGAGTTTTCTTACAATAACAGCTACCAGGCTAATATTGAGATGTCACCATTTGAGGCATTGTATGGACATTGATGCCGCACTCTGTTATCATGGGATGCTATTGGATAGAGAACCTTATTGGGACTAGAGATGGTCATGGATGTATATGATAAGGTGAAACTCATCAGGGATAGACTTTGAGTAGCGGAGGGCAGACAGCGATATTGGATCGATAGCCACAAGAGACTATTGGAGTTTGAGGTATAGATTTTGTTTGTATTGGTTGTGATTGATTATTTTGTTAGAGTGCTAAGGATGTATTTCGTGCTAGGTTGGCGATATGGTTTTTTTGAGGATTTCTTCGACTCAGGACAGGATTCGTTTTGGTGGAGGGAAAAAGCTGAGTTCACGGTACATCAGACATTTTAATGTTCTTGAGAGAGAGTGCATAACATGTTCCACGTGTCATAGCTGAGACGGTACGTGGCAGATCCTAGCATGTACTAGATCACTCAGAGATCGAGGTTGGTCCAACACTCAGCTATCCAAAGTAGCCTGTAGAGATTTTTGACCGCAGGAAGAAGGTGCTGCGGAACCAGACGATTCCTTTAGTGCGTGTTGCGTGGAGGCATCACTCGCCAGAAGAGAGTACCTGGGAGCGAGGGGTCGAGATGCGCGAACGATATCCTTATATGTTTGAGCAGTGAGGTATAAGTCTTTCTTGCTTGTATTGATTTGTTTTGGAAGTTAGATTCTTCCTTAATTTCGATGACAAATTTTTTCTAAGGTGGGTAGGATTGTCATGATTGTATATTTTATTTAATTAATTTGAGCTATGATTGTTATGACTAGCATTAGTTAGTTATTTAGTGACTTGTGATTAATTAATTAGTTAGAGAGACTAGACAATAATTAGACTTGTCACTTATGGACCTATTTAAATTTTCTATGACAAATAGTGAGCCCAACTTGGACCCAAGTCCATTAGTCATTCCACAAATTAAATTAAGAAGGATCAGTGTAATTATAATTAGTTAGAGACTTTCAATTATACACATCTTTAATTATTTCTCATAATGCAACATGTAGGGGACAACTTGGACTTTTGACATTGCTTGGGGAAGGGGGAAGAGGCCGGCCACTTGAAGAGGGCGGTTCTCCTCTCTCTCTCCTCATTTGTATTTTATTTTATGTCCAAATTCTAGATCCCCAATTTCCTATTTTCCATCCATTGAATTTCCATACAATTTACCACCATTTCTCTCTCAAATTTATCGTTCTTGGAGCCAAGAAGCTTTAAGAAGCAAGGAGCACAAGGAGTAGAGAAGCTTTGGAGCTAGAGACCATGTTCGGATCGTGTCTATTTACATTTTCATTGGAAATCCATCTCCTAATTGATAATTCCTAAAAAAAATCTTATTGTAGCTTCTTAATCATGCATTTGACCATTAGGAATGACTCCATGGCATTAGACTACCTATAGGAACAAGTTCTAGGCTATTTGGCTTTGTATTGTGAGTTTTATGAGATAATTTGTGTGTATGTTAGGGGAATTATGAATTTGATACATTAATTGTGTGTCATGAGGCCAATTAAATCTAATTAGACATAGATCAGGGTTATGGATCTAGGTACGTGTCCACAAATGGATACGTATAGACTGTATCACGATATTTTATGATACAGTGTGATACGGGGCCAATTTTGAGTGATTTATATGAGTTCTCTTCATTATATATTATAATAATTTATAATATATATATATATATATATATATATATATATATATATATAGAGGGAATGATTATTTATGGATAATGGAGAGTTTGGCACCTCAATGAGTTGAGTATCATAGGTATCCTAGTTGATGTACTATAGGTATTTGTTTAAATGCCTCAATCTATATATGTGTATGTATATATATATATATATATATATATATATATATATATATATATATATATATATATATATATATGTATTTGGGTGTGTGTCAAAGTGTGTGCAGAGAGTGATGTATGTGTGTGAGTGAGTGTCGAGTTGGCAGTGTGCATATACACAGTAGAGGGGATCGGGTTTCATAAGCGAAAGCTATACAGCAGTGCACATAGCCATATGCAATGGCAAGCAACTGCAGCAGCTAGCACTGCAGTGCATTGAACAACAACTGTAGCAGCAAACAAGTGCAGCAGAGTAGTAGCAAGCATTAGTAGCAATGCAGTATTAGTAGCAACCGCAACAGCATTAGCAGCTTGTAATGTAGTATCAGCAGCAACTGCAGCAGCATTAGCAGCTTGCAGTGCAGTGTGCATCAGCAGTAACTGTAGTAGCATTAGCAGCTTACCGTGCAGTGTTCAGCAACAACAACTACAGCAATATTAGTAAGTGCAGCAGTTTCTGCAGTGCAAGCAGTAGCAGCAAAAGCAGTGACAGTGGTGATCTCCATTGTTGTTGAGGATTTGCATTGGCAGTTGTACTAAAGTAGGAAAGAGGGTAATGTATATTAAGTGATGCATATTAGTGACTTCTTTAAGTGAGGTCTGAACTGCAAACTGTGCAGTGGGAGTATCCTACCTCTGAGAGAGTATCATATGGGGATGTATAGTATATGTGACTTAGAGTCAAGGGTGTAACCAAGTATTTGTGTCAAGTGCAATGGAGGCAAGTGAGTGTTTAAGGGTAGTATTTGTGCAAGTGCCTAGAGTGTATGTCAGTTTGGGGTGCCAGGTTGGAGTTAGGACTAGGTTTTAGAGTGTTGTGTGCCAGAGCCTGTTTAGGGAAGTAGTTAGTATGTAATATGGATAGGTATCTCAATTTAGATACTTGAGTATATATATGTATACTATATAATTAGATATATAGATATATAAGAAGTAAGAATTACCAAGACTTTGATATAAGCTAAGGTAATATAATATCAGGTGTATAATGGATTAGTAAGTTAGTTACTTTATCAACTTATCACCAAGGTCATGAAGAGAACTAGATATTAGGTAATATATATTTACATACTAAGTAAATAGGTAGTAGAAGTAACTAGTATATATGAGTCATATATAATACCTACTATTATTAGCTAATATAGCTAATTATCTAAGGTATTGACTTAGAACTCAACCAAGACCTAGTATAGCTAGTATTAGCTAGTTAATGATCAATTAAGACCCATTAACTTAACATATACCTAGAAATGGCCTAAAAATTTATATTAGTGCATTTTTTAACTCATTTATCATCCATTGCACCTATAAGACATTGATATTTAATATATAAGATTGTGAGATACCAACTTGGGCATCGAGAGACACACCTTGCTCAGGACCTCATGCGAGTATATTTGTCTGTTAGTTTTTATTTCATAATAGTGTATATATCACATGTTATAGAACTATATACTTGATTCCGACATAGTGGTTTCACGGACTAGTACTACATGGATCCTGCCAGGAAATGTTATCCCTTACTGTGTTAAGCGGGTACTCCTTCACATGTATTTAATTATGTGTATCAGGTATTGATTTAGTGTACTTCGTGTTCATACACTGCTCGTATTCAGTATTCTCATATTTGTGTACACACACTGCTCGTATTCAGTGTGCCCATATTCGTGTTCGTAATGTGTCGTGATTGGATCCATTGATATTGATTGGGGATGGGGGAGTAGAAGTTGATTATGTGATCAAGCCCAAGTGTATTAGTGTACATGTCGATTACATACCATGTGTAATCGAGTTACCATATTATATTCATGTTCAACCTAAACCGATCACATAATAAACTTGTATTCCATGGCACATTAGTTAGATTTTAGTTATTTCCATTATATTACAGATATTCTATTATATGTTCTTTATTCCAGTTCATTACATGTTCACTCTAGTTCATTATTTCTGTTCTTTAGTTATCTTGTATTCTTTTCTATTATCTGTTTTATATGCTCGATTATATATTTGAAACTATTTTCAGAGGTATATACTTTGCTCCAATCCTGACTGGATATATTTTTCTAGATGATTGGCTCGTAGACTAGTATCCTATATACTACAGATTGTAGGACGGTATTCATTAGGGGATACTCATTTTTAGCAGGAGGACTTAGTACCAAAGTCTGAGGAGATTTAAATTATTTGGTGGACTTGTATTAGAGTTTATTGAGGCTTATGGCATGTATATATTATTTTAGATTCGTGGATGTATTATGATTCTTTTCCTTCGTTATTCTATTCGTACTTTATCGTTCTTAGTTTGCCCAAATATCCAGGTGCGGGTCGTGACAAAAGAACATACCTAAAGGTACAAACAAATATGGTTAACGCTCTCGTATTTTATCCTTCCTTTTCCAAGTAGACTCACCCGGAGAGTGATGCCTCCATACGACACGTACCAAGGGAACGGTTTGGTTCATCAGTTCCTTCTCTCTCCAATCCAGATATCTACTGGCTGGTTTGGATAGCTAAGAGTGGGGCCCACCTCTATCTTTGAGTGATCTAATATATGATTAGGATCCGCCATGTACCATCTCAACTGCGACACATGAAACACGTTATGCACTCTCTCTAATGTTGGTTACAAGTCTAGTCTGTAAACAACTGCACCAATCCTTTCGAGAATACTGAAAGGTCCGATGAATCGCGGACTAAGCTTCCAGTCTCCACCGAAATAAATTGTACGTCGTGTCGGAGAAATCATCAGAAGCACCAAACTACCAATCTAGAACAAAACAAAACCTTAATAACTTAATCTATAACAAACAACCAATATCAAGCACAAACAAAATCTAAACTATACCTCAAACTCCAAAGGTCTTCGGTGGTTATCGGTCCAATGCCGTTGTCTGTCCTACGCCACTCGAAGTCTATTTCTAATCAACTTAACCTTCTCCGCTGTATCCATAACCATCTTTAGCCTTAGCAAAGCACTCTCTCTCTAACATCATCCGATGACAAGGGAGTACAACATCTCCATTCGTACAAAGCCACAAATGGTAATATTTCTATACTAGCCTGGTAGCTGTTGTTGTAAGCAAACTCTATCAAATAGAGATGGTCCTCCCAAGATCCCCAGAAATCTAGTACACAGGTGCACAATATATCCTAGATAGTATGAATGGTCCTCTCTGACTGCCCATCTGTCTGGGGATGATATGCAGTACTGAACTTGAGCTGGATGCCCTAACTCGCCTGTAAACTCCTCCAGAAATAAGAAGTGAAACGACTATCCAAATCCGAGACTATGCTGACGGAAACCCCATGTATCCTGACGATCTGTCTCCTATAAATCTCTGCCAGCTTCTCCATAGACAAACCCACCTTAAAAGGCAAAAGTGGGCCAACTTGGTCAACCTGTCAACGATTACCCAAAATGCGTCTTTCCCACCAGAAGATCGTGGAAGTACGAACACAAAATCCATAGTGCTATACCACCACACTCTCTCTCGCAACTACATTGTCTTTCCCCGGATGATACTATAAGGAAATATCAAAATCCTTTATCAGTTCTAGACACCGATGCTGCCTCATGTCAACTCCTTCTGAGTGAAAATGTACTTCAAGTTCTTGTTGTCTATGAAGATCTCCACACGCTCTCCATACAAATAGTATTTCCACAACTTTAAGGCAAAGATGACTGCTGCCAACTCCAAATCGTGGGTATAATAGTTCTTCTCATGAGGACGCAACTGCCTGGATGCATAGGCAATCACTTTCCCATTCTGCTAAAAAATACAACCCAGTCATTTTCCCCATGCATCACTATAAATAGTGAAACCTTCAGACCCTGATGGCAATATAAAAATAGGAGCAGACGTCAGTCTCGTCTTCAATTCTCAAAAGATACCTAGCACTCCTCTGTCCAAAAAAATTTAGCATCCTTCCTGGTGAGTCTGGTCATCGGCTCAAAAATCCTTAAAAAATCTTGCATAGACTTCCTGTAGTAGCCTGCCAAACCCAAGAAACTTCTGATCTCTGCCACTGAAATTGGGGTCTTCCAAGATTCTACTATTGCGATCTTCTTCGGATCCACTAAAACTTTACACCAGTCACAATATGTCCTAAGAAATCCATCTTGTCCAAGAAGAACTCACACTTGGACAGCTTCCCATACAACTTCTCCTTCCTCAGCACATCCAACACAATCCTCAAATGTTCCTCCTGCTCCTCTGGTGTCTTCGAGTATATGAGTATGTCATCGATGAACACCACCATGTACTTATCAAGGTACTAGTGGAACACCTTGTTCATCAAATTCATAAATACCGTTGGGGCATTAGTCAACCCAAACGGCATCACTATGAACTCATACTAGCCATACCGAGTCCTAAAAGCAGTCTTCAAAATGTCCTCCAGCTTCAGTTTCACCTGGTGGTAGCCTGATCTCAAGTCTATCTTGGAAAATACCTTGGCTCCACTCAACTGATCGAACAGGTCATCAATCTGTGGCAACGGGTATTTATTCTTGATATTGAGATTATTTAATATTTTGTAATCGATGTACATGCGCACCAATCCATTCTTCTTCGATACAAACAATATAGGGCCTCCCCACGGTTAAGAACTAGATTTTATAAACCCTTTATCCTACAATTCATCCTACGATGCCTTCTCCCTACTTTGTAGCTCCTATAGCAAACTCAAACTCTGGCTCTCCTGGCAGGCTAAAAAAAACTATACCTCCTCTATAATCTATACTAGCATGGTGCCGACTCAACCAATCTATCCTGAGTACAATGTCGTAGCTCGGAAGTGGTATTACAAGTAGACACGCACTCAACACTCGGTCTCCCAGAGTAACTCTTTGATCCTTGCAAATATTACTAACCAGGATAATGCCTCATCCGTTCATGATCTTGCAAGTCATAAGCAAAGATTAAGCTACCAAATGATGCTTCAAAGCAAAAGAAATAGATACAAAAATATGGGAAGCACCACTATCAAACAATGCTAAAGCTGAAATAGAATCAATAAGAAAAAAACATGCGATGACATCTCTGGTGGGCTCAGCCTCCATGACCGTCATAACAAACGCTCGTCCCTAAGGTGCACCCCCTGATGCTGGTGCTGGGCATAACGCTGCTTCTGGGTCCAAAACGACGGTCCCCTCGACTATACTGCATATGGCCTCGCTTGTGTTCTCAGAGCTGGAGCTGTTCCCTGAACAGCACGACGAGGGTTGGAAGGACAATCCCTCAGTTGATGCCCCTCGGCACCACAATACAGACAAACTCCCAACCTCTTCCTACAAACTTTCCAGATGTGGCCGGGCTTCTTGCAGTATTGGCAGGAAGCTTGTTGTGACTGTCTCTGCTATTGCTGTGGTGCCTAGTGAAATGGCACCCTAGCTGGAGTCTGGTGTTGTTGCAGCTACTGAAAAGGCCTAGATTGGAAATGAGGACGCTTAGCAGTCACTGCGCTGCTACTAGCCCCCAGAAAGAATCGCGGTCTCTCTTCGATTTCAAGCCCAACTCCCGCTCAACCTTGCATGCCTCCGCAAGTATCTCTGAATACCTCTCATAGAAAGACGGAATGAGGATCTTCACTTCCCAGTTCAGACCCTCACAGAAGCGGATAGCCTGAACCTCTAGCTCACTCACAAAATACTCCGCAAATTGGCTCGGTCTACCAAACTCTATGACATATTCCTCCATGGACATGCTCCCCTGAGTAAGGCCCTCAAACTGCCTCCCCAAGTCCAATCTGTCCGCTCGAGCAAAGAACTTCCTCTTAAAGAGGTCCTTGAACACCTCCCAAGACTGCCCCTTATCTGTAAAAAATGGCTCATTCCTGAACCAAGTGCGGGCGATATCGAACAACTGAAGTTCTACTGCCTCAACCTTTATATCCTCAGCAAGACGAGACACCCTCATGAGACACTCAATATCCTCGAACCAATCATCAGCGTAGACGATGTCCTCAGTCCCCTTGAAGACCCAAGGTTCCAGCTTCTTAAAGTCCTAGATATTACCCGACCGAAGCTAGACAACCTGCGGAGCAACCTGCTGCTGGACCAGAGCTCCTCTCTCTACTACAGCAAGGGCAAGCTGATGAGCACTATCAATACCCTGCTGTAACATGTCACTCTTCCTCTGGTGAGCCTCTGACTTGGCCTTCTAAGCCTCTATTATCTTGTGAAATAATGCGAACACCTGAGTCGCATTATTCGGCAAATAAGGTGGAGCTGAAAGTCCTTCAGACACAGCCGGAACAGTCGTCTAAACTAGAGGTGGACCTCCGAACACAGCTGATACACCAATCAACGGAGAAGTGACTGGTGCAGGCCCTCGGGAAGTCGCAGATCACTCAGAAACTGATCCTCTCTACTGTGATCGAGTCTTAGGTAATATCTTGAGGCAAAGCGAAAGGAACAATCAATATGGCACATAATATAATATACTCAAAGAAGGACAGTTTAAAATCAATTATCAATATCAAGGAAGAATAGTTGAAATGAACAATAGAATTTTTCCTAGATGGGATTGAGTATTCTCCGCCTATAGCCTATATTCAATTAACAGGCTCATAATAGTACTCAAATGAGAGCACCACTACGAATCACACTAATTGCGACCTTGAAGACCTACATGGGCCACCACTTAAAATGTGTCATAATCCGCACCCGGTGTAGGGGTACGAGTAGTCAACAACGTCCAACCTACGTCGCAGCATCAGCGGTAGAACATTGTTTGGATAAACTATCTATCTAGCAATCAAGATATAATAATACCACCAATAAAATATGAATACTCAATCACATATCTATAAGATGGAACAATCGCACAAATATGATATAAAAACTGAAGAGTCAAATACAACTCACAATACCAAGTAATATCCAATAAGTCATAAAAATAATAAGAATACTAATAGCAAAATGCTGGAGATAAATCTAGTACAAATAAATCTATGTACTGAGCTACATGTACTGGATCGTCTGTCTCAATCAAGATGAGACCCTCCTGAGATAAAGTTTTTGACTCTAATCCAACTACGTCCTGAGGCCCGTAGTGAGTGGGATACCACTCCTCAGTTTCATATGGAAAAAATATATCCAGTCAGGAAAGTAGCAAAGTACATCTCTAACAGCAGTTTTAATGAATGATATAAACTATGTAACAATAAATAGAGCGAATATACAAGATGCAATATACAGGTACAAGAGATATGCATAATAGGAATACTAGAATTAAATATAAGAATTAGCATCAAGAATATGGGCAAAAAATACTACTACTATGTGAGAGAGTACCAGCTTCAACATGTGATCGACTTGGGAACTTGTACAAGGAATAGGGCCTGGTTAATCATACGTGCGGTGTATGATCAACACTCACAAGACATGCACAAGGAGGATATGATTACATATCTACACTAACACTCCCCACCCCGACTGGTATAGTAGATCCAACCATGGTACGTTATGACACGAGATTCACTAGGTAGGTAGCTAGTCTCTCCAATAATTAATGTCTGTATATGTACAAGAATAACAAGGAACAAGGCTTGCACAAGATTCGAATATACCAATCGTGTAACCATCGGGTTAAAAAATTAAGGATTTCTACGCTATATGTAAGAAATATAAGGGATATCATAAATGAGAAACTATTAGAGAATGTACTAGCCTGAAATCCGGTGAACAGTATCAAAGATGTCTGGTACGGTGCCTCGGAGACCTAAATACGAAATATTACATCAATACAAGGTATTGGAATAAAAATAATTTAAACTAGTCTAATTCTAGGTCATTAAGCCATTTCTAGGTCAAAATTGTTAAACTAGGTCAACTCTAGGTCAAAATAGTCAAACTTGGTCAAAGTAGCTATTTTTAGGTTGTATAAGTCCATCTCTAGGATATTGGTCCATACACTATGTATCTAAGCTATACTAGCTATGTTGGGATACTAAAATATCGACACTAATCCGTATCATAAGATACGAAAATTATATCTATATAAAATATTCTATAAGTTATAAAACTATACTACATACTAGTATTCCTAGCTAACCTAATACTAAGTGGATACCGTGACTTTGAGCCAAATAATGTATCACACCACCTACATATCCCTCTTGATACACAAACCCAATACCATGAGGATGAGCCAATATCTTGATATTACCTTGGTGTATCTCAAGGTAAACTAGAATAATATTAACCAATACTAATACTTATGCTAACTAGTATATATATATATATATATAACAATATTAACTAACTTAACTTTAACTGATACATACATTCTAATCTCTAATGCACTGATGTGCTACACATTGTTCTTGTTGCTGCTTCTTATTGTTGCTTGCTGCTGCTTCACACTGCTATTGCTGCTGTTATTACTGCAGTTGCTGCTGCTTATTGCTGCTACTTACTGCTTGGTCACACTGCTGTTGTTGTTGCTTATTACTGCTTACCCGAACCCTTTAGCACACATACACCCACCTATACACATATACTCACATATATATATATATATCTCTAATTATATATATATATATATATATAATACTCTAATAGTGATAACCAAGGAAAATTTAATTAGAAAGCAAAGTACCAAACACGTTGAGTGCACCGCACCCGTATCACACTCAATCTATGATACGCTTGAGTTACGGCTCCACCACACCACTAAACATATTCCGAAGAATACAAGCAAGTCTTGAATCATAATTAGAAGCAACACGAAGAGCTAGCTACTCATCTACGTGCCCGTGTCAAAATATGACATGCTCAAACCCCCGTGTCGGAAGAAAACTCCAAAATTAACCTGTATTACCAAATTATCATGATACGGCCTACACGTATCCAATTATGGATATGAAACTAGTCTCATACAATAAAACACATATCAATTTGGTCTAATTGACCTATTGACAAACACATAATGTGTCAATCTTAGAATTCTCCCAAAATTGACACAAAATATCACGTAACTTCTTTCATAGGCCTCATATGAACCTAATTCCAGTTCCTATGGGTAGCTTTAGTACATGAGAGGATTTCTAATGATTAAATTATAGATTTAGAGTCTAATTAGAGAATAAAAACTGAATTATACCTATTGGGAGATGGATTTCTAATGCAAGTCTCTAATTGAGTGTCAAGAGCCTCCAACTTGTGCTCCTTCCTCCTCCTTGTAGATCCTTGCCTCCTCCTTGTTCCAATAGCCTCCAATGGAGAGTAGAAAAAAATTTGGGTAGGGATTGGTGTAGGGATAAAGGAATTTGGATAAGAGAAATTCTAGAATTGAAATGAATGAATGAAGAGAGAGAGAGAGAGAGAGAGAGAGAGAGAGTCTCTCTCCTCTCCCTTGTGGCCGGCCTTGTCCCCTTCTCTAAGTTACTATTAAAAGTCCACAATATCCCTTGGGTCTTGTCATAAAGGAATTAATTAAGGAAGGAAGGTTCTAATCCAATTAGTTTAACTAATTAATTCATCATCATAATGAATGGGCTTGATTGTTGGGATCAATCTATGTCACGCCCCAGTCCCAAAATATCGAGGGACTGGACACGTGGCAATGGCCAGCAGCACACACCGATGGACAAACTCAATTTAATGGATCCATCGGGATGTACTTAAGCTGTAATACAACAATAAGTAGGTCCAATGATACAAGTCACAGTCTAATCTAATCTCATTCACAACAGAAAATCACAGATCAAATGCCAGAATAAATACAAATAAATATAAACTAACATATCTCAATAAAAGTGTCTCGGGGAACAATCCGAGAATAAGTCTGATACATTAATACAATAGACAGGAAAATAAAGTAACTAGAAACAGAAATAACTGAGTATATAAAGCCAATACTCAGGAAAATTCCTCTGGCACGATCTCGTCCTCGGGTTCTGGTACTACTCCGAGAAGTGCTCATGTTCCGTACACCTCAGGATAGATATTCTCTGCTAACCCTGGGGACATAATCCATATCCAGGTCCTCAGGGGACATAGCAAGGTATAAAATAACTCATGCCAAAATAAATGCAGTACAGCAATAAATGAAACAATAGGGTAAATATAGAACTAGCTAAGTGATATGCAAGTGATAGTTTTAGTCAAACTCGGGCTGAGACTACTATAGGATCTGTGTCGGAGAAACCCATAGCAGTATTCTCTCGAAGGGCCAGTACGGTACGAAAGCTCTGTGTCAGAGTCTAAGGCACTTCCATTAAAGTATTATATATATATAATCAGCCTTTTGTATGGTAAATCTCTCCCCACCCAATGTAATCTCACATCACAGTTCACGATGTCTCATGTCAATGTCACACAAGACCATATCTAATGCAACAAGTCAGGATACAATCTAAGCATGTAAAATATATGTCATAAAACCTGTAACCTATACAGAATTACCACGAATATCTCAGAAAGATTCTGTCTCATGAATAGTATCAAGTGTCCTGGGTTAACGTACTTGATAATGCAAGCACGATAATGTATAGGGTCTCGATATCCATCACTAGGTGACGTTACACAACTCCGCGTACGGTGTTGGCACCCGACTATTAATCGGACGCTAAGTAAAGTCACACGGTCCTGGGTTGAACATTTATATCAAGATATATATGTATGTACAAAGAACTCAAGCAAAGTAATATAACAGGAATCACTGCGAGTTGGCAAGGTACACTTGTTTGGGGTTCTGGTTCCAACTGTAGTTCTGGTCTCAGTGTGATTTGCAGGTAGTACTCCGGTTACTGAAATAAATATCATCATCATACTCAGAAGATATCAAATAGCTAGAATTGCCGGTCCTTGAGTCCAATTTGGACATAAGGGCAAAAATGACAATTTCAGGTCAAAGCGGAGTCCACATGTGGCCCGCTTCGCACCGAAAAATATGTCAGGGACAAAGTTCTCCAAATTCATAAAATTCAGTGTCAACAAGTCCATAATGATGATACGAACCCAACGGAACTTCCAGAATTGGATTCTGATGAGCCGATCACAAAATTGCCCGTCAAGTGGAGCCTATGGGGCCCATGATACACGATTTTGTCAACGTTCTAAGAATCGAACCAAACTTGGGTCAGAGGACCAGCGTATTGTTACTAGTCTGATGGCGTAAGTTTTGTTTTGATCCGACGTGTGTACACAAAGTTACAATGAGTTTCAGAACAGGCCGATACGGGGCGTTGTTGGCGGATACGGGTTGATTACGGTATGCAAGCACATCCAAATCAACTTCTGCGAAATCCTGCATGTCCGTATCAATGGTGCGCATCTTTTTGTGAAGACCGCACGCGACCAAGTTGTCCCGTTTAGTGGGGCACACTGAGTTCCGGGGTAAAATAGGGCATTATTTTTCTTATTTTTGGATCGCGGCTCGCGATCGCCACAGGATGCGACACACCGAGCGGGTTGCACGGGCATCGAGAGGGTCATGCAGGCTATGCGTTGCAACAGACAGAATCGAAAACGGGGCAGCGAGGAGAGAGAAAAAGCTACCTGAACAGGGCTCCGTGGAAATCGGGATTCTCGTATTCGTGAGTCGACACGATACGCCGACACTAGGCTAAACAGTGCCTAGGGTTAGCGTTCGTCGCCGGAGACGGTGGAGCTGGCCGAGGGAGGCCGAAGCGGCTGCGGGGTGGCGTCGTGGCCGGGCGGAGCGGAGGGAGAGGCGGTCGTGGCCGGAAAATGCGGGGTACGGGGGTGTGGGTGAGCGGGTCGGGTAGGGTCGGGTTTGGGTAGGACCCGACCCGTTAGGGTGGGCGGTCCGGTCCGGTTCGGTTCGGTTGGACCGGGTTCAGGCCCGTTCAACCCGGTTTGAGCCCGGTTCAACCCGGTTTATTTGGATTTTATTTAAAAATAGGGTTTTAGGTCTTTAAAAAATGTTTTCGGGGTCCAATAAATTCCAGGAAAATTATCCTATGTCCAATATTTTATTTTACACCCAAAAATTTTATTTTCATAATATTTTTATATTGTTTAAAATACTTTATTTTTATTTAATGCCGAAATACCTTGATTTTAATTATCGAAAAATTACCGTAAATTCTAGAAAAATTTTCTGAAAAAATCTATTTAAAAAATCCTGAAAAATCAGGGGGTTTACAATCTACCCCCTAAAGAGGATTGCGTCCTCGCAATCAAAGAATAACCGGTCAACAGAGATGACACGGTTGCAAACATTGTTCGAAGCAGATCACGATCAAGGAAAATCAATGTTGAGGGTGTAAGAATAACACATAGGAAAAATTATTTCCCTAAGCATTAAAAGTTATGCAATCTCCCGTATGAAGGAAATCTAGAAAACTACAATTTATCACTTATAAAAACATATTAGGTTAACCATTATAAAACATTCTAGATTATTAATTATCAGCAATTCAAAATTACTAGGTTATCAATTAGTAGCAAGTTAAAACTATCAGGTTAAGGCTAAGGTCACGAACGAATAGGCACAAACTAAAGCAATAATAGAATCGATAGCTACGAATCACTTAGCGCATTAGCTACTCCAAGAGTCTGCACGTCCTCTAAAGTTATTGCAAAAGCCTGTCTGCGTCCTTGAGGTGGTGCCCTCTGCTGTTGCTGGGCTTGCTGGAAGGGTGCTGCTCGAGGTGCCAAGGGTGGCCTTGGTTGATATCCTCCTGGTGCTGGTAGAGCTTGTTGGTTGACTATTGGTGCTCCTTCTTTACGCTCAGGGCAGTCCCTCACTACATGCTGTCTGGATCCGCAAGCTAAGCATAATCCGAATTTACATCTACACTCCTTCTCAACATGGCCTATCTTGCCGCAGTAGTGACAAGTAGGAAGAGTTAGGGATTTGGATACAGCTCCCAGTGGTGCTTGATGCAGATGAGGTTTCTTTGCAACTTCTCCATGCGGTGCTCGGGCTGGTGCTGATGTGGAAGGCCTCTTCAGTTTGGACTCTCGCCTGGTGATGCGCTCTAGGCGTCGGGCTGCAACAAGGACGTCCGAGTAAGATGTAGGTACAACGGATCCAATTAGTTTCTGTAGCTCAAAGTTTAGTCGGTCGAAGAACTTCTCGGCCTTCTCTTCTTCTGTCGAAATCAAGGTAGGGGCGAAGTGACTCAGACGAATAAATTTTGCGTTATACTCTTCTACTATCATAGTATCCTGAGTCAGGTGATTGAACTTGTCCCGCAGTTCTGATTGAGCGGTAGCTGGAATGTACATCTTCTGAAAGAGTCTGGAGAACTCCTTCCAGGTGACTCGGTCTGGTCCGAGCCGTGTCTCCTCAGATAGCCACCAGTGATGTGCATTGTCCGTCAATTGCATTCTGACGGCAGTCATCCAACGTTCCCTTAGAAGCTTAGCTGCTTCTAATTGATGTTGTATGTTGGTGAGCCACTCATGATCTCCTGTGGGCTCCTCCTTGCCTGAGAAGGTACGGGGCTTCAGCTGGCGGAAATCGGTGATAGAGCACGTCGGTTGCCTTCGAGTTGGTAGGTTGGCCTGCTCCAGTGCATTTACTAGGCTGTTCCTCAAGTAATCCGCTTCACGACGCTGAGATTCTTGATGAATTTGCTGTTGGTCTTGCATCATTGCGTAGATCATTTGGAATATATGTTGTCCATCCATGACTTGTCCTGGTGGGAAAACAGGCATCGGTGGAACAAACTGCGGAGGCGACGGGATGTTATCACGTCGAAATCTAGAAGCTTGCTAATCTGCTTGGCTGCTTCGGTAAGTAGAGGGATCTCCACTTAATGGCGTCACTTCAACTTCTCCGTAGGTGGCTACAACACCTATTGGTGTTCTTGCTGGAGTTTCGTCGTTTGCTCGTGAATCCATTACACTGCATCCAAAAATAAACTATAAGAGGCGCACAGGAATCAAGGCAACATGCAAGTCAATAAATTAATATGAATCCGATATAGATATCAAGAACGTTTCAAGCAAGTGGATGAGATCCTAAAAAAACTTATCCTATTCTTATTGCAGGCTTGCTCGGTCCCTAAGTTGAAACCAAATAATTTAGTCGTAGACCTGCATGGGCCACCACAAAAACTATGTCACGCCCCAGTCCCAAAATATCGAGGGTTTGGATACGTGGCAATGGCCAGCAGCACACACTGATGAACAAACCCAATTTAATGGATCCATCGGGGCGTACTTAAGCTGTAATACAATAATAAGTAGGTCCAATGATACAAGTCATAGTCTAATCTAATCTCATCCACAACAGATAATCACAGATCAAATGCCAGAATAAATGCAAATAAATATAAACTAACATATCTCAATAAAAGTATCTCGGAGAACAATCCGAGAATAAGTCTGATACATCAATGCAATAGACAGGAAAATAAAGTAACTAGAAACAGAAATAACTGAGTATATAAAGCCAATACTCAAGAAAAGTCCTATGGCACGATCTCGTCCTCGGGTTCTGGTACTGCTCCGAGAAGTGCTCTTGTTCCGTACACCTCAGGATAGATATCCTCTGCTAACCCTGGGGACATAATCCAGATCCAGGTCCTCAGGGGACATAGCAAGGTACAAAATAACTCATGCCAAAATAAATACAGTGCAGCAATAAATAAAATAATAGGGTAAATATATAACTAGCTAAGTGATATGCAAGTGAGAGTTTTAGTCATACTCGGGCTGAGACAACTATAGGATCTGTGTCGAAGAAACCCATAGCAATATTCTCTCGAAGGGCCAGTACGGTACCAAAGCTCTATGTCATAGTCTAAGGCACTTCCATTAAAGTATTATATATATATAATCAGCCTTTTGTATAGTAAATCTCTCCCCACCCAATGTAATCTCACGTCACAGTTCACGATGTCTCATGTCCATGTCACGCAAGACCATATCTAATACAATAAGTCAGGATACAATCTAAGCATGTAAAATGTATATGTCATAAAACATGTAACCTATACAGAATCACCATGAATATCTCAGGAAGATTCTGTCTCATGAATAGTGTCAAGTATCCTGGGTTAACGTACTTGATAATGCAAGCACGATAATGTATAGGGTCTCGATATCCATCACTAGGTGACGTTACACAACTCCGCATACGGTGTTGGCACCCGACTATTAATCGGATGCTAAGTAAAGTCACACGATCTTGGTTTGAACATTTATATCAAGATTATATATGTATATATAAAGAACTCAAGCAAAGTACTATAACAGGAATTACTGCGAGTTGGCAAGGTACACTTGCCTGGGGTTCTGGCTCCAACTGTAGTTCTGGTCTCAGTGTGATTTACAGGTACTACTCCGGTTGATAAAATAAATATCACCATCATGCTCAGAAGATATCAAATAGCTATAATTGCCTGTCCTTGAGTCCAATTTTGACACAAGGGCAAAAATGATAATTTCAGGTCAAAGCGAGGTCCACATGTGGCCCGCTTCGCACCGAAAAATATGTCAGGGACAAAGTTCTCCAAATTTATCAAACTTAGTGTCAACAAGTCCAGAATGATGATACGAACCCAACGAAACTTCTAAAATTGGATTCGATGAGCCGATCACAAAATCGTCCGTCAAGTGGAGCCTGTGGGGCCCACGATACACGATTTTGTCAATGTTCTCAGAATCGAACCAAACTTGGGTCACAAGACCAGCGTATTATTACGCGTCCGATGGCACAAGTTTTGTTTTGGTCCGACGTGTGTACACCAAGTTACAATGAGTTTCAGAACAGGCGGATACGGGGCGTTGTCGGCGGATACGCGTTGATTCCGGTGTGCACGCACATCCAATTCAACTTTTGTGAAATCCCGCACATCCGTATCAACGGCGCGCACCTTTTGGTGAAGACCGCACGCGACCAAGTCATCCCATTTTTGGCTATTATTTTTTCTGTTTTTGGGCATTGTTTTTCCTATTTTTGGCTCGCGGTTCGCGATCGCCACAGGACGCGACCCACCGAGTGGGTTACACGGGCATCGAGAGGGTGACACAGGCTATGCGTTGCAACAGACAGAACCAAAAATGGGGCAGCAAGGAGAGAGAAAAAACTACCTGAACAGGGCTCCGTGGAAATCGGGATTCTCGTGTCCGTGAGTCGATACGACACGCCGACACGAGGCTGAACAGTGCCTAGGGTTAGGGTTCGTCATCGGAGATGGTGGAGCTGGCCGGAGGGAGGCCGGAGCGGCTGCGGGGTGGCATTGTGGCCTGGCGAAGTGGAGGGAGAGGCTGTCGTGGCCGGGCAGAGCGGAGGGAGAGGCGGTCATGGCAGGAAAATGCGGGGTGCGGGGGTGCGGGTGAACGGGTGAGCGGGTCGGGTCGGGTTTGGGTAGGACCCGACCCGTTAGGGTGGGCGGTCCGGTCCGGTTCGGTTGAACCGGGTTCAGGACGGTTCAACCCGGTTTGAGCACGGTTCATCCCAGTTTATTTGGGTTTTATTTAAAAATAGGGGTTTAGGTCTTTAAAAAATATTTTCGGGGTCCAATAAATTCCAAGAAAATTATTCTATATCCAATATTTTATTTTATACCCAAAAATATTATTTTCATAATATTTTAATATTGTTTAAAATCCTTTAATTTTATTTAATGCCAAAATACCTTGATTTTATTTACCGAAAAATTACAGAAAATTCCAAAAAAAATTCTGAAAAAATCTATTTAAAATATCCTGAAAAATCAGGAGGTTTACAATCTAATTAGAATTAAATGTTGGCCCATGAATCTAGTCCAAACTAGTTAGGTCCACTAACACAAGTCTAATAAAATATAGCATCTAATAATAAATAAATAATACAATAAATAAATATACCACAAGCACATTAATTAATTATGAAATGACCAAAATATCCTTCCTAGAAAATGTGGTAGTGACACTAAGTGACTTGATTGTAGCATGCACTCTATTGTCTTATTATAGCTGTGATTATCGTACAACGTGTAGTACCTTGTACATGGTAGCCGGCCATGTCCGTCTCCGTATTCCGGTACTGGGGTGTGATAATGTTTTATTGGTAGCCCATGAAGGTTTGTTCTTCAGACTTGTGGGGTGTCATTGTCGTTGGAGTCTTAATCAAACATTAATTCTTTTTATAATTCTAAATTCATCCACTTCGACACTCAGCTTGAATTCTTTCAGATTGATTGCTTCCTTGTTCCTTCTTGTCCTATAATTGATTGTGTCTTATGCTCTTATTTAAGGCTTCTCCTACCACTGATGCTACAACAACAAGAGAGATAGAGTTTCTAGTAAAATGAGATCCTGTAGAACCCCAGCCAAGGATTCGAGTTGAGCCCACGATAAATGGGACAGAGCAGCAGGCTCCAGGTATTTTCGTACCTCCCGTAGTGCCGGCAGTATTAGATATCCCGGCCTTTCTAGAGATTATCTGTGGAATGTTGGCTTTCCAACAATACCATACGGTGGTGCAGCAACACCAACAACAAAACAACAACAACACTAGCAACATCAACAACAACAACTTCAGCAGCAAGAACAGAATGTCATGTTGAACCAAGGGTTACAGACAGCCCTAGAATACGGGAGGACAAATTTTGGGGTATCTATTAGATTTTACAGATAGAACCCCATATATTTTGATGGCACGGAGTGTCACTACCATATTTTCTAGGAAAGGGTATTTTAGTCATTTGGTAATTAATTAAATATTGTGCATGTTAAATATTTATTTGTTGTATTATTTATTTATTTTTAGCATGTTAGATTTATTTTTGGACTTTTGTTAGTGGACCAACCAATTTAGTTTAGACTCATGGACTAACATTTAATTCTAGTTAGAATTGAGCCCAATAATTAGAAGCCCAATTATTAGGAGGATGATTAATTATGTTAAACCCATTTGACTAGAAGCTTTCCGCCTTAATTATTTTCTTCATGAGAGGCCCCAAGGGATAATTTAGACTTTATATAGTAGCTTGAGGGAGGAGGCAAGTGAGGCCTATATAAAGGGGATGAAAACTTTCTCCCTCTTCATTTTTCATTCCAAATCTAGATCTAGAAAATTTCCTCAACCAAATCTCTACCAAATTTCCACCCAATTATTTTCTAAATCACCATTGGAGGCTATTAGAGCATGGATCTACAAGAAATAAGCATAGCTCTACAAGGAGAAAATATGGATCTACAAAGAGGAGCAAGGATCTACAAGTTGAAGGCCAATTTTATCAATTTTGGAGGTTTCATTGGGATTTCATCTCCCAATAGGTATAATTCAGTTTTTTCTCTTAATTTAGGTTCTAAATCTGAGAATTAACCACGAAAAATCAACCCATCTGCATAGGCTACCTATAAGATTTGGTTTTGTGTTCATAGGAGGCCTATTGAGAAAGTTATGGTACTTTTTGTGTCAATTTTGGGGAAATTTCGAGATTGACATTTGTTGTGTGTATCAATTGGTCCTATAGATCAATTTGGTATGTGCTTGTGTGTTTGGAGCTAGTGTCGTGTCCATAATTGGGTACGTGTAGGTCGTATCCCAATAATTTGGTGATACGTGTTGATTTGGGAGTTTTTCCTCCGACACAGGACTTTGAGCATGTCACATTTTGACACAGACACGTAGATTTATTTTTGACTCTTCATATTGTTCATAATATATATGACTTATTCGTGTCTTTCGTGGTACGTTTGGATGTGTGGTGGACTCGTGTCGCATGCGTATCCTAGATCTAGTGGGATACGGAATGATATGGTCCATGTATGTGCAATTTAATTGTAGATCTAATTCTTTGTGTTCTTATTTCATGGAGAAGTATAATTATATATATATATATATATATATATATATATATATATATATATATATATATATATATATATAATATCGTGTATATATATTTATGTAATATTGTGTCTTAGATCTATGTATCTATGGTATGTGTATATATTGTATGTAGCTATTCTTATATATGTATATATATTTATATGTGGTAGCATGTATAGATATGTATATGTAAATAGATAATTATTGTGGTTTTATTGTGTATATATATTTATGTAATGTTGTGTCTTAGATCTATTTACCTATATATATATTATAGGTGTATATTTATTATATAGCTATTTTTCTACATGTAGATATATATTTATAAGTGGTAGTATATGTATATATAATATAGTAGATATATTTATATATGGTTATATATATAGTTATATTATATATTGTTATGTATTTATATAGTGTATGATTTTATATATGTATGATTTTATATATATATATATATATATATATATATATATATATATTACTATGTATGTGTGTATGTTACTATGTGGTATTTTATACAATTTACCATGTATAAGTGTATGTATAGTATATATATAGTTTTATATGCATACTGTATATATATATATATAATATATATATATATATATTATATATATATATATATATATATTATGGGTTATATATATGGTATTTAAGTATATACATATTTTTTTATTAGCGACTGCAACAGGCAAAGCGTCGCAAATAGCAGCAGAAGCAACAAAGCAGCATCGACAGCAGGGAAACAGCGACAGCAGCCAGCGACAGTTGCAGAAAACTATCGCTGAAACAGCAGCGTATCAGCAGACGTATCAGAGCTTTAGCGACAGCAGCAGTGACAGTTGCAGAAGCAGCAGTGTATCAGCATCAACAGTAGCTTCTGCGACAGTAGACAGGGGCTTTTAATGATAGTTTGGCAGTTTTTAATATATTAGATATTAATATATATATAGATATATATATATGTATATATATATGGTAATTAATATATACATATATATGTTCCTAATTTTCTAATTGTGTTTTAGCATACTAAATATATAATATATTTAGTTATAGCATATAAATTTATTGGAATAGTTAGTATATTTTAGTTATCTATTGTTATGAGTATCTTTAGTTATATATATTATATATTTGTAGGTATGTATGTATGTATGTACGTATATATGTATTAGTATTTAGTGTGTAGTTGGTAGTTAGTATTTATTCTATTTAGTACATACTAGAAGTTATATTGGATTGATATATGTATACATATAGTTATTGATGAATAGTTAGTATATATATATATGAAGATTTTGGCAATTACCTTGAGATACCAAGGTAAGTATCAAGAGATACCAAAGTATGACTAGTAGGTATTGGCATAGTAATAGGATAGTTATAAACCAATTATGGGTTGGTATTAAGGTGACTGAAATAAGGTATATAGTATCGTATAAATACTAAATGCATGGTAGTTTATAATTATTGTTGGGTAGTTAGTATAAATAAGGTTTTTAATTTACCTTGAGATGCCAAGGTAAGTATCAAGGTATTTGAGGATAATCAAGGTATTGGGTTTAGATATCAAGATCGAGGTTTAGTATTGTGATACCAAGTTGGTTCAAAACAAAATAAATCATTTAGCATTTGTAATTATGATTTATATATTTAATATTGCTTTATTATAGATATTTGATATTATCTATTGTTTGCGTATCGTGAGATACGGTATCTTAGTATCCTAAGATGTAGCTTGTATGGCCTAGATTCATAGTGTGTGAGCCCAATATCTTTGAGTTAGACTCATGCAACCTAGAAATAGGTACTTGACCATAGTTTGACTATAGTTGACCATAGTTGACTTAGAGTTGACCTAGTTTGACTTTTGACTTAGAATTGACTTGTTGACCTAAAAGTTGACTAGTTTAACTTATTTTCTTTTCAGAACCTTATAGTGATGTTGTATTCCATATTTAGGTTTTTGAGACACCGTATCAGACATCTGTGAGACTATTCATTGGACTTCAGGCGAGTACATTCTCTGATAGTTTCTTATTTATGATATCCTCTATGTTTATTATATCTAGTGTAGAAATCCATGTTCTCTTGACACTATGGTTGTATATCCGGATCTCGTCATGAGATATTATTCCTTGGTGTATACAAGTATTGTTTTATTGGTTATCTTGTACATGTACAGACACTGATTCTCGGAAAAAGTCACTATCTTCTTAGGGAATCTCGTGCCATAGTATACCGTGGTTGGATCTATTATACCAGTCGAGGGTGGGAAGTACTATAGTGTAGATGTGTGATCATTACCCCTATTGTATCATGTAATATTATTGAATAGTGTTGATCAAATACCGCACGTATGATTAACCAGGCCATATATATTGTATCATGTTCCCAAGCCAATCACATGTTAAAGCTAGTACTCATACACTTAGTCATTAGTATTCTCGTTTATTGGCATATTGTTCATTCTTGTATTTATTTCTAGTATTTCCTTTATTGTGTATCTCTTGTACATGTATATGGCATCTTATATATTCACATCTATTTACTGTTACATAGTTCATATCATTGATTTAGTACTGCTGTTAGAGATGTACTTTATTCCATTCCTGACTGGAAAACATTTTTCAGAGGATCCGAGAGATTGGTGTCTGACATACTATGTACTTCGACTTATAGATGGTACAGACTTGGACCCATTAGTTTTGGTGTGATTAACGAAAGGTTTATCCGGATCACTAGTTTTCATAGTTAGTTTCTTTAGCATTTTGGTACCGGATTTGTTTCCGGCTTATAGTTGAGATGGATATTATTTTATTATTGATTATTATATTTTTGATGTATAGTTAGACTTCCTTCATATCTTCTCGTGCTCTAGATTATGATTGAGTTTTATGTGAGCTATTGTTGGCAAACTTTATATTGTTGTGAGATTTTAGTTAGTATAGTAGACCAAGACAGTGTTCTACCGCCGAATCTGTGACGTAGACTGGGCGTTGTTTTTGACTTGTATCCCTACATCGGGTGCGGGTCATGACACATTTTTAGTAGTGGCCCATGTAGTTCAGGCTTCGCAAGTTATGTGATATCGTGGTAGTGCGACGACTTAGTTGTACTACTACGAGCCTGCGATAGGATATAGGATATAAGATATTAGGATGAGAGGATACTCAATCACAAATTTTTTGAGATATTCCTGGGACGACCGTTGAGAATCTTATTACAATTCCTATTTCAAATCTTTTTCCTTGTTTTCGTCCGCTCTCACTTGTTGTTCTTGAATTTGATTCTTGGTGATCGATTGTTGAATTTGATTCTTGGTGGTCAGTTGATTTTAAATTCTTGGTGTTCGTTATTGAGTTTAATTTCATATCAAAGGAAAATTTACGGACTAAGTTACGGTATCATCTGATGACATATATTGATGAGGACAGTAAGAAAGGTGGAACGTCTGCTTTGGTTATGGAGCCTAGAGTTTATCGCAGCCATATTAGCTGTCGTAGCAGAAATATAGGGACCTGACTTCGGATGTACATATATTAGTTATAAAATTTAGAGTTTCTCGCAGCCATACCGGTTGGCGTGGTGAGGATCCTAGATGACATGATTATAGAGTTGCATACCCTAGTTATAGAATCTATCGTTTATCGCAGTTATGCTTACTGGCGTGGCGAGGATTCTGAGTGTCATAATTTCGGACAGACGTGTATGATTATCAGATTTTATCTTAAATTGGTTCTTAAAGTATCATCTCAATACTTATTTATTTTTGTTATTTCAGGACTTTGTTCCATTATTCCTTAGCTTAGTAGTAGAGATACTTTCAGTTCTTTAGTCTAGTTACTTATAGAGCTTCATTAGGGTTCCTTGTTAGTATAATAATTGGTGAATTACAATTAGGTCTATGTCTTGAGTATCAGTATTGACTGTTGAGAGTGTGGATTATGAGTCTGTAAGTAGTTCTTGGATGGGCAGGTGAGCAATAGGCATTAATCTAGGGATAACCCATAGCATAGTACTTTGTAGCACTAGTTCTATGATAGGTGTTATTATAGATAGTATAGGTACTATAGGTAGAAGAAGGAGTAGAGAATATCAGTAGTGGTTCCAGGAGTTAGTATCAGAGTCAGTATGCCGGTTCTGGATAGGCATGAATTTAGGTAGTTGGGTGATCCATGTAAACATTTAAGTATAAAGAAAATTGTGTTAAAAATCAATGGAGCATGATATTCAATTTGGTGGTTGATACTTGGGTGTGTCAAGAGTAGAGAAATATATATGTATAAAGGGTATTAGTGAGGGTGTCATAGTAGAATGGTACCCATAAGTATATAGGAAAGTATGAGGGAATAATAATATATTGTGCTAAAGTAGTAGGACTTGTGTTAAGGTATAGTAGACCATTAATGTGAGTAGATAGGAGTGTACCAGTATATGACTAGTGATTGGTATCTCACCTGATATTGAGGCTAGTGATGTGTTGGAGGCAATAGGTGGAAGAGTATCAAGAAATTGTGTGCAGGATGCACAGTGGGTGATAAGTGCAGTGTGGAAGTTCATGAGTATCAGAAAGTAGAAGCTGGAGTGTTAACATTATGTCATGGGCTGAGAAATATCATGATTGGTCAAGGAAGATATGTATCACTGATTTGTGTATCCGTCTATAAAAGGTTTGAGGAGAAATACTTATACATCAATAGATATATAGAACCATATGTCTGCCTTTGGGAGTGAAGTGAAACATGTGAATTATAGAAGTTAATAACTAGTGCAAGTGATCATGAGTTCTAGTGAGTGTGATCTAATGATGAAGCTAGTATCCAGAATAGTAGTAGTGTTGTGGTAAACTGTTATAGGTATTAAGAAGCTAGTGTCCTGGAACTTTAAGGGCATATGTTCTGTAGTTAGAAAGCTAGTTTTACTATATCAAGAGTGCTAATGTTTCTATATCAGGAATTAGTTGAGTAATATGCTAGTAACAGTAAGTATATTGGATTGGTGTATCAGTTAATATGGAAAGAAAGATATTTGGAAGTAATAGTACAAGTGATCCAAGCAGTAGAGGAGAGAGACAATATATATATAGAAGTAAGTAAGTATAGTACCTTGCTAAATCTGATTATAGAGGTCGTATGTATCTGGAAATAGTACGAGGGGTATAAGAATACCAGTGAGATATCATGGTATTATAATGGCTAGAAGGTAATTGTGTATTTATTGTGATGAGAACCTTAGGATGATTAACAAATGTTAGAAGATGAGTTACGCCAAGTATCGGATAGAAAGAGATACCTTAGTAATAAGAGACGGAGTATCTCAAGTATTATGGAAGTTGAGGCAAGTAATTTTAGTATAATAATATAGAGGAGAGACACAAGTAACTTGGTGTGAGAATATCATCTAAAAATACATATGAGAGCTGACACCTTGTGTAGACAGTAACAAGATTTAAGTAAAGCATCCTATTGGGAGTATTAGGTTGGATGATGGTGTGCTAATAAAACAATGATTGAAAAGGTATACAAGTGTTCCTTGCAAGAGAATGATTGAGAAATTTTGATGATTGAAACAGAACAAGGAGGTAGTATCTTAGCAGTATTTTTATAGTATCAAAGGTAGCAAGTGCTAGTGAGTTAAGCATGTCCGTGACCTAGAACTATAGTATATTACTAGTATTTGGTAACCATCAGTATTAAGAATGTCTTGAATAGATTGATGATTAGTGAAAGCTTAGTGTGATGGAATAGGTCACAGGTGGCATAACAGGTTATCCCGTACCAGTAGAAGGAGACACCTCAGCAGGACCTGTCACGCCCCAGTCCCAAAATACCGAGGGACTAGACACGTGGCAATGGCCAGCAGTACGCACCGATGGACAACCCAATTTAATGGATCCATCAGGGCATACTTAAGCTGTAGTACAACAATAAGGGTCTAGATATACTAATCTCATCCACAGAAATGAATACAACAATATCAGAATCATAAAGAAAGATCAATCTCAATATAATATAAACTCGGGGAAATAACCCGATAATGAGTCTGAATACATCTGTCAAGATACAAGAATAAAGATAACACAACAAAAACTGAGTATGGAACAGTATATACTCAGAAGATACCCTCGGTGATCACGCATCTACTGGATCTGGTACTGCTCCAATGTCTGCTCCTGATAATGCTCCTGCTCCATAAACCTCTGGATCGATCTTGTCTGCAATATCTGGGGACATAATCCGGATCCAGGTCCTCAGGGGACAGCAAGGTACAGAAAATACAAGCCAAAATAAATGCAGTAATGAAACAAATAGGGTAAATATATAACCAGCTAAGTGATATGCAAGTTGAGAACATTATTCCATACTCGGGCTGAGACTACTACAGGATCAGTGTCGGAGAAACCCATAGCAGTATTTTCTCGAAGGGCCAGAACTGGTGCCATAGCTCTGTGTCAGAGACTAAGACACATCCAGATGTCAATATATAATATAATCAGCCTTTTATATGGTAATACTCTCCCCACCCAATGAAATCTCACGTCTCATGTCCATGACACGCAGGATCAAGACTAATGCAACAAGTCATACTATATCTAAGAATATAATGTCCAAGTCCTGTATCCTATACAGAATCCCCACGAATATCTTGGGAAAATCCTGTCTCATGAATAGTGTCAAGTGTCCTGAGTCAAGCGTACTTGGTAAGACAAGTACGAGAATATATAGTGTCGTGAATGTCCATCTCTAGATGACCGTACCCAACACCGCGTACGGTGTTGGCACCCGACTAATAATCGGACGCTAAGTACGTCACACAGTCCTAGGTTAAGCATGCTCAGCAATAAAATGAAGCAAGGAAAATGTGTAACAATACTGCAGAGTTTGGCAAGGTACACTTGCCTGGTAAGGAAGCTGCGATGTACCAATAACCTGCTCCAGAAGTCGCGCAGAACAAATCCAATATCCTATGTATTACAAATTTATCACGTCAAAAGATAATTTATTTTAATTTATTTAATTCTGGAATAGTTACTCTAAAATCTTATTTTAATCTTATTATTCTGATTTTTATGTTAATTCTAAAATTTTGTCCAAAGAAACTGAATTTTATCAACTCGAGACTCATGGCACGCAAATCGAGGCAATCTGTTGACCGAAAAGTCAACCGACACAAACTCAACTTTCATGCATGATTTCCTGTAGATTTCAGTGTCAAAAATATGTTGGAATTACGGCTCGTCCGAATTCAAATTCGTTTGGAAATTATGGCACATACAAATTTTGTATTGTGCACCGATGGTTAAATTCTAACCTAGAAGTTCTACAGAATTAACAGTATGTAAATACATCAAATTAAATTCTGGGAAAAATATATGTCGATGATCTTGACATTAGCTTTCCGAAACTTTAAACGGTTCATGATTCTGATTCCTGGTTCTCCCGGAATCGCGAAAACATCAAAACACGTCTATTTTCGGATATGCTGTGCTCTATGAATTTTCTAGAATTTAATACTCATAATTTAGAAAAACAATTTATATAATCAGAAATCTAACCTCATTATCGTTTTAACAAAAAAAACTAGGCCTCGTTTGGAGTCCGGAGCTAGGAGATATCGTCTTTTTAATTCGTCATAACTAGTAGAAAGTGAGGCTGAATTTATGACGAATTTTGACTATTTTTGGACGAAAAAGAGAGGAATTTGGGGAAAAATATGAAGGATGAGGTATTTATAATGGTTGAGACTACTTAATTAAATACAACTAGGATTGGTTAATTTGGATAGGATTATGATGAATTTAAATAAGGATATGATATACATTAAGTTGTATTCCTAGTAGGTTCATGATTTGAATTAATTTAAAGTAGAGTTTGAATCTATCTCAATAATTTATAATCTTGAATATAATTAAATATAATACAAATAATTTATAAAATCTTATTAATATCTATTTACACTAAATTAGCATATATCTAATATTAAGACTATATATATCCAAATAAATCCTAATTAATTTCAAAAATCTAAAATAACCTAAAAATGATTCTAAATAAATATTTATATAAGTAAATATATCAAGAAATTCATTTTCTAATTAAATAACAGAATACTCTAAAGAAATTCAATACCTATAATAATATAAAATATACACAAAATATCTATTTTGGGTGAGGGAGTTTACAATCTACCCAACTTAAAACAATTTTGTCCTCGAAATTAAAATAGAACATGGTTTCTCTCTATCTAATCTCACTTGATCACAATCTAAAAGAATTTACCTCAAGTTTAATAATATAATTTCTACCCAACTTAGAATTTACCCATCTATCACATAAGGCTCTTACATTTAAGAAAAATATTCCTCGATTTATTTTCTCATGTTATTTAATCCTCAAAACTTTAACACCAACTATATCATATGTGATATGCCCTTAATCAATTATGAAAGATAGTCACCAAATAATATGATTGGCCTATGGGGTATATCTTGTACTATCCGTGTATCACTTATATCCAAGCACGAGATTTCGTCTTTCCGAAACAAGGGAAGACGGAAAGCAACGGAAAAGAGTTCAAGGAGGGGTAATAGAATGGAAGTATGGGAATCAAAGCGTTTAAAGAATTCAAATGAGAATTGTCAAGACAGTTGTGGATTGAAATCTTAATTTGGTAATTTCCTATTCGCATGCTCACATCGGTGCAGTTATGTAACCGATACGATATGTCAGACATGTCTAGGGCAAGTATATTCGTCTACTAATCACTACATATCTCAATCCACGTAAAGTAGCATTACGAAGGGCGAATCAAGCGCACTAAGGTTGGCCAGACCTTAATATACTGATTCTGAAATATATTATTGTGGGCCTCCCCAATAATACCTATGTCATGAACAAGCTCGACAAGGAATAAGCTTGCAAAAACTAGGCTATAATAGCGGCATAAGTCAAGGTAGTATAACAATTATAAGTACGCTAGATGATGATGAAAGGAGGTACAAATTAATTCAAGTTCACAAAACAACACAAAATAAGCAATAATAAATAAAGAATACCCAGTCTCTTACAGTCATCATACAACCTCCTTGTCTAAGTCGCTAGTCGACCAAATAGGGACAAGGACCTCTAAATTCTATTGTCTGAATAAACACTATCTTCTTACACAAGTCTAAAGTTGTGTCATCCTTGTTTACTTCGTCAATGGGTCAATAGGGCCAGGTGGTACTATGTTGTGAGGCATACTACCCAACTTATAATAAACTAATACTGAAATCTCTTAAGGATATCGTGGAAACTCTTGTTTAAGGTCTACGAGAAGGGTCTTGGTATCTATTAGGGTATCCTCCTATATTACATAGGTCATGGTCGTCTTAAGCCTTAGTCTTAGTACTTATAGGACAAGCGTCGATAGTGAGGATAGAAGAGTTACTAGCCGTTAGGGGGAAAGGGATCTAACTGGTATCGAGGTGGGGGTACTAATTACGTGACTTAGAGCTAAGGGGTAATCATTGGGTCATAATCTACATTACTAACATAAACTGTCAAGTTCTAATTACCAATCACATAATTCAAAAATTCAAGAGTAACAACCAAAATAAACAATAAGGAGCGCACAGGAGTCAAGGCAGGATGTAAGTTAAGAAATTAATTCGAACCCGATATAGATGTCAAGAACGATTCAAGCAAGTGGATGAGATCCTTATCCTATTCTTATTGCAGGCTTACTCGGTCCCTAAGTTGAAACCGAACAATTTAGTCGGACCTGCATGGGCCACCAGAAAAACCATGTCACGCCTCAGTCCCAAAATACCGAGGGACTAGACACGTGGCAATGGCCAGCAGTACGCACCGATGGACAACCCAATTTAATGGATCCATCAGGGCATACTTAAGCTGTAGTACAACAATAAGGATCTAGATATACTAATCTCATCCACAGAAATGAATACAACAATATCAGAATCATAAAGAAAGATCAATCTCAATATAATATAAACTCGGGGAAATAACCCGATAATGAGTCTGAATACATCTGTCAAGATACAAGAATAAAGATAACACAACAAATACTGAGTATGGAACAGTATATACTCAGAAGATACCCTCGGTGATCACGCATCTACTGGATCTGGTACTGCTCCAATGTCTGCTCCTGATAATGCTCCTGCTCCATAAACCTCTGGATCGATCTTGTCTGCAATATCTGGGGACATAATCCGGATCCAGGTCCTCAGGGGACAGCAAGGTACAGAAAATACAAGCCAAAATAAATGCAGTAATGAAACAAATAGGGTAAATATATAACCAGTTAAGTGATATGCAAGTTGAGAACATTATTCCATACTCGGGCTGAGACTACTACAGGATCAGTGTCGGAGAAACCCATAGCAGTATTTTCTCGAAGGGCCAGAACTGGTGCCATAGCTCTGTGTCAGAGACTAAGACACATCCAGATGTCAATATATAATATAATCAGCCTTTTATATGGTAATACTCTCCCCACCCAATGAAATCTCACGTCTCATGTCCATGACACGCAGGATCAAGACTAATGCAACAAGTCATACTATATCTAAGAATATAATGTCCAAGTCCTGTATCCTATACAGAATCCCCACGAATATCTCGGGAAAATCCTGTCTCATGAATAGTGTCAAGTATCCTGAGTCAAGCGTACTTGGTAAGACAAGTACGAGAATATATAGTATCGTGAATGTCCATCTCTAGATGACCGTACCCAACACCGCGTACGGTGTTGGCACCCGACTAATAATCGGACGCTAAGTACGTCACACAGTCCTAGGTTAAGCATGCTCAGCAATAAAATGAAGCAAGGAAAATGTGTAACAATACTGCAGAGTTTGGCAAGGTACACTTGCCTGGTAAGGAAGCTGCGATGTACCAATAACCTGCTCCAGAAGTCGCGCAGAACAAATCCAATATCCTATGTATTACAAATTTATCACGTCAAAAGATAATTTATTTTAATTTATTTAATTCTGGAATAGTTACTCTAAAATCTTATTTTAATCTTATTATTCTGATTTTTATGTTAATTCCAAAATTTTGTCCAAAGAAACTGAATTTTATCAACTCGAGACTCATGGCACGCAAATCGAGGCGATCTGTTGACCGAAAAGTCAACCGACACAAACTCAACTTTCATGCATGATTTCCTGTAGATTTCAGTGTCAAAAATATGCTGGAATTACGGCTCGTCCGAATTCAAATTCGTTTGGGAATTATGGCACATACAAATTTTGTATTGTGCACCGATGGTTAAATTCTAACCTAGAAGTTCTACAGAATTAACAGTATGTAAATACATCAAATTAAATTCTGGGAAAAATATATGTCGATGATCTCGACATTAGCTTTCCGAAACTTTAAACGGTTCATGATTCTGATTCCTGGTTCTCCCGGAATCGCGAAAACATCAAAACACGTCTATTTTCGGATATGCTGTACTCTACGAATTTTCCAGAATTTAATACTCATAATTTAGAAAAACAATTTATATAATCAGAAATCTAACCTCATTGTTGTTCTAACAAAAAAAACTAGGCCTCGTTTGGAGTCCGGAGCTAGGAGATATCATCTTTTTAATTCGTCATAACTAGTAGAAAGTGAGGCTGAATTTATGACAAATTTTGACTATTTTTGGACGAAAAAGAGAGGAATTTGGGGAAAAATATGAAGGATGAGTATTTATAATGGTTGAGACTACTTAATTAAATACAACTAGGATTGGTTAATTTGGATAGGATTATGATGAATTTAAATAAGGATATGATATACATTAAGTTGTATTCCTAGTAGGTTCATGATTTGAATTAATTTAAAGTAGAGTTTGAATCTATCTCAATAATTTATAATCTTGAATATAATTAAATATAATACAAATAATTTATAAAATCTTATTAATATCTATTTACACTAAATTAGCATATATCTAATATTAAGACTATATATATATCCAAATAAATCCTAATTAATTTCAAAAATCTAAAATAACCTAAAAATGATTCTAAATAAATATTTATATAAGTAAATATATCAAGAAATTCATTTGCTAATTAAATAACAGAATACTCTAAAGAAATTCAATACCTATAATAATATAAAATATACACAAAATATCTATTTTGGGTGAGGGAGTTTACAGGACCGATACTAAATTTCGTGATAGTTAGAGACTATATCTAAGTATGATTTCTTTTTCAGTAGAATGATATGATTGTATGTTATAGGATATATACTATTTTAGACTGTGATTGATGGGATTTGACCATGATAAGATTTGTATGAATAGGATATGACTGGCCTAGGAGAGAGGGGTGAGAGTTTTAATTTCGAGGACAAAATTCTTCTAAGAGGGGTAAATTTGTCACTACCACATTTTCTAGGAAAGGATATTTTAGTCATTTGGTAATTAATTAAATATTGTGCATATTAAATATTTATTTGTTGTATTATTTATTTATTGTTAGCATGTTAGATTTATTTTTGGACTTGTGTTAGTGGACCAACTAGTTTAGTTTAGACTCATAGACCAATATTTAATTCTAGTTAGAATTGAGCCCAATAATTAGAAGCCCAATTATTAGGAGGATGATTAATTATGTTAAACCCATTAGACTAGAAGCTTTCCTCCTTAATTAGTTTTATCATGAGAGGCCCCAAGGGGTATTTTAGACTTTACATAGTAGCTTGAGGGAGGAGGCAAGTGAGGCCTATATAAAGGGGATAAAAACTTTCTCTCTCTTCATTTTTTATTCTAAATCTAGATCTAGAAAATTCCCTCAACCAACTTCCTACCAAATTTTCATCCAATTATTTTCCAAATTACCATTGGAGGCTATTAGACCATAGATCTACAAGAAGGAAGCATATATCTATAAGGAGGAAATATGGATCTACAAAGAGGAGCGGATCTACAAGTTGAAGGCCAATTTCACCAATTTTGGAGGTTTTATTGGGAATTCATCTACCAATAGGTACAATTTAGTTTTTCCCTTAATTTAGGTTCTAAATATGAGAATTAACCATGAAAAATCAACCCATATGCATAGGCTACCCATAGGATTTGGTTTTGTGTTCATAGGAGGCCTATTGAGAAAGTTATAGTACTTTTTGTGTCAATTTTGGAAGAATTCCGAGATTGACAATTATTGTGTGTGTCAATTGGTCCTACAGATTAATTTGGCATGTGTTTGTGTGTTTGAGGCTAGTGTCGTGTCCCCAATTGGGTACATGTAGGTCGTATCCCAATAATTTGGTGATACGTGTTAATTTGGGAGTTTTTTCTTCGACACGGGACTTTGAGCATGTCATATTTTGACACGGATACGTAGATTTGTATTTGACTCTTCGTATTGTTCATAAATAATATATATGACTTGTTCGTGTCCTTCGGGGTACGTTTGGATGTGTGGTGGACTCGTGTCGCATGCGTATCCTAGATCTAGTGGGATACGGAGTGATATGGTCCATGTATGTACAATTTAATTATAGATCTAATTCTTTGTGTTCTTATTTCATGGAGAAGTATAATTATATATATGTATATATATAATATTGTGTATATATATTTATGTAATATTATGTCTTAGATCTATGTATCTATGTATATATTATATGTGTATATATTGTATGTAGTTATTATTATATATGTATATATATTTATAGGTGGTAGCATGTATAGATATGTATATGTAAATAGATAATTATTGTGGTTATATTTTGTATATATATTTATATAATATTGTGTCTTAGATCTATGTACCTATGTATATACTATATGTGTATATATTTATTATGTAGCTTTTTTTTCTACATGTAGATATATATATATATATATATATATATATATATATTTATAAGTGGTAGTATATGTATATATAATATAGTAGATATATTTATATGTAGTTATGTATATAGTTATATTATATATTTTTATGTATTTATATAGTGTATGATTTTATATATATATATATATATATATATATATATATATATATATATATGTGTGTGTGTGTGTGTGTGTGTGTGTGTGTGTGTATGTTACTATGTGATATTTTATATAATTTATCATGTATAAGTGTATGTATAGTATATATATAGTTTTATATGCATATTTCTTATATATATCTATATTGTGGGTTATATATATGTATTTAAATATATATTGTATATATATATTATGGGTTATATATATGTTATTTAAGTATATATTGTATATATATACATATATTTTTATTAGTGACAGCAGCAAGCAAAGCGTCTCAAATAGCAGCAGACACAACACAACAGCAGCGGCAACATGGAAACAGCGACAACAGCCAGGAAACTGTCGCTGAAGCAGCAGTGTATCAGCATCAACAGTAGCTTCTGCAATAGTAGACTGGGGCTTTTAATGACAGTTTGGCAGTTTTTAATATATTAGATATTAATATATATTTAGATATATATATATGTATATATATATATGGTAATTAATATATACGTATATATGTTCCTAATTTTCTAATTGTGTTTTAGCATACTAAATATATAATATAATTAGTTGTAGCATATAAATTTATTGGAATAGTTAGTATAATTTAGTTATCTATTGTTATGAGTATCTTTAGTTATATATATTATATATTGTAGGTATGTATGTATGTACGTATATATGTATTAGTATTTAGTGTGTAGTTGGTAGTTAGTATTTATTCTATTTAGTACATACTAGAAGTTATATTGGATTGATATATGTATACATATAGTTATTGATGAATAGTTAGTATATATATATATATGAAGATTTTGGCAATTACCTTGAGATACCAAGGTAAGTATCAAGAGATACCAAGGTATGACTAGTAGGTATTGGCATAGTAATAGGATAGTTATAAACCAATTATGGGTTGGTATTAAGGTGACTAAAATAAGGTATATAGTATCATATAAATACTAAATGCATTGTAGTTTATAATTATTGTTGGGTAGTTAGTATAAATAAGGTTTTTAATTTACCTTGAGATGCCAAGGTAAGTATCAAGGTATTCGAGGATAATCAAGGTATTGGGTTTAGATATCATGATCGAGGTTTAGTATTGTGATACCAAGTTGGTTCAAAACCAAATAAATCATTTAGCATTTGTAATTATGATTTATATATTTAATATTGCTTTATTATAGATATTTGATATTATCTATTGTTTGTGTATCCTGAGATACGGTATCTTAGTATCCTAAGATGTCGCTTGTATGGCCTAGATTCATAGTGTGTGAGCCCAATATCTTTGAGTTAGACTCATGAAACCTAGAAATAGGTACTTGACCATAGTTTGACTATAGTTGACCATAGTTGACTTAGAGTTGACCTTGTTTGACTTTTGACTTAGAATTGACTTGTTGACCTAGAAGTTGACTAGTTTAACTTCTTTTCTTTCCAGAACCTTGTACTGATGTTGTATTCCATATTTAGGTTTTTGAGGCACCGTATCAGACATCTGTGAGACTATTAATTGGACTTCAAGCGATTACATTCTTTGATAGTTTCTCATTTATGATATCATCTATGTTCATTGTATCTAGTGTAGATATCCATGTTCTCTTGACACTATGGTTACATGGATTGATATATCCGAATCTCGTCATGAGATGTTATTCCTTGGTATATGGTGTATATGGTGCAAGTATTGTTTCATTGGTTATCTTATACATGTACAAACACTGATTCTCGGGAAGAGTCGCTATCTTCTTGGGAAATCTCGTGCCATAGCATACCGTGGTTGGATCTATTCTACCAGTCGAGGGTGGGGAGTACTATAGTGTAGATATGTAATCATTACCCCTATTGTATCAAGTACTGTTATTGAATAGTATTGATCATACACCGCACGTATGATTAGCCAGGCCATATATATTGTATCATGTTCCCAAGCTGATCCAATGTTAAAGCTAGTACTCACACACTTAGTCATTAGTATTCGCGTTCATTGGCATATTGTTCATTCTTGTATTTATTTCTAGTATTTCCTTTATTGCGTATCTCTTGTATATGTATATGGCATCTAGTATATTCATATATATTTACTGTTACATAATTTATATCATTGATTTAGAACTGCTGTTAGAGATGTACTTCGCTCCATTCCTGACTGGAAAACATTTTTCAGCGGATCCGAGATATTGGTGTCTGACATACTATGGACTTCGACTTATAGATGGCGCAAACTTGGACCCATTAGTTCTGGAGTGATTGACGGAAGGTTTATCCGGATCACTAGTTTTCATAATTAGTTTCTTTAGCATTTTGGTACCGGATTTGTTTTCGGCTTATAGTTGAGATAGATATTATTTTATTATTGATTATTATATTTTTGATGTATAATTAGACTTCCTTCATATCTTCTCTTGCTCTAGATTGTGATTAAGATTTATGTGAGCTATTATTGGCAAACTTTATATTATTGTAAGATTTTAGACAGTATAGTAGACCAAGACATCGTTCTACCGCCGATTCTGCGGTGTAGGCTGGGAGTTGTTTCCGACTTGCATCCCTACATCGAGTGCGGGTCGTGACACGGAGAATGCAATCAATACCGATGATTAGCTCCCGGATATTAAGACCATCTGGCAAAATCTAAGATTCTGACTGAGGAACATGTTGACCTGGTTCGCCTACAACTCTCGGATCTGGCAAGGGAATGGTGGGCCACGATAGAGGAAGGGTTGAGGTATCATATTTTGTGGGATGATTTTAGGACCTGATTCAGGATGAAGTACTTTGGGATTATGCTTCAGTGTGAGTTGCAACAAAGGTTCACTAAGCGGCCGAGTTTTGCCGACTAAGTAGATTTTTTCCAACCATGGTAACAACAGAGTTGGAGAGAGCAATGAGGTTCCACTAGGGACTTCACTTAAAGATCTTACACATGGTATAGGTTGTAAACTCCCTCGACCAGATTTCAGCATTTAATAATAAATTAGGATTATTTTTAGCAAATTAGGATTTATTTGCAATATTTTTATTTAATTATGCAATATCTTATTTAATTGTGCACCTGTCCATCACATAAATATTTAGAGCATTACACTGATTATAATCCCCAAACAAAGTTCACATACCTCTCCTAGACATGTCAGTCTACTATTCTGAACTTTGTGTAGCTCAGAAATACGCTGGCATGAGTCTTGTTTTAGTCGCACAAATATCGTTACAAACGTCCGTATTTATTTTTAATTAATTTCCAGACCTGTACCCTTGTCTATGTTCCAATAGAAATTAGAGGTCAAACAGCACCTGTTTTGCCCAAATAAAAATACGTTATTACTCTACTTTGAGAAAATATCGTGCGTATTAATTATTAATTAATTAATACGGTAACCCGCATCACCCAAAACCAGGCCCAGTCCTTGCCCAGGCTCACCCCCACCCCCTCTAGGCCCTCACACAGTATTCCCCCTCAGTTCTGTATATTTCAGCGCCCTCAGGAATAAGGTGTTTTTCTCAGACAATTGCGTAATTGTGCAATTTTGCAATTAATAGGGCTTTTGTGCAAATTATAAATTTGTAGGGTTTTATCTGCAAATTGTACGTACGAGGTGTCAACCTCCCATTGGAGGGTGAACCTACACCGTCCATTTAAAAGTGGGCCCCACCTTATAAATATCTACCTAAATATCTAAATAAATATCGAAGATATTTATTACAAAATTACCTAAATACCCCCCCTTAAACCTATTTACAAAAATTTCCCAAACCCTAAAAACTATAAAACCCTCCCCAACCCCTCACCTGAATACCCACTCCTCCTCCCTCAGCCACCCTCCGCCATCGACCCTCCGCCCCCAGCCTCGCCCTTCCCTGGCCTCCTCTCCGGCCGTCGCAGAGCCGCCCTGGCCGACGCAGCCACCGCCGGCAGCCCCTGCAGCTCCAGCACCCACATCTCCACCAACACCATACCCTGCCACCCGAGCCACCCTAGCCACCACCCCCGTCGCCTCAGACCACTGCCACCGCCACCAACCTCTCCGCCACGGCCCATCCCCGCCGGCCCACGACCACCGCCTCGACCGCCAGCTCCGCCACAGCGACCCCCGACCACCCCGATCGCAACCCGAGCACCCCCACCCGACTCCCTTAAACTCCACCCTCGGCCGCCGTTAACTTCCACGACCACCACTACCACCTTTGCCGCCTTCGCCGTTGCAGCTGCTGCAAGCTACTACTGCTGCTGTTGTCGCTGACTGCAACTGCTGTTGTTACCGCCGTTCCGGCCAGCCACCGGCCACACCGCCGCCCTCCTCCCGTCGGCGACGATGAGGTGGGCCCACCTGACGTGTTAGGTACCCCACCCCCTCTCTATACGTATATACATATATACATACATATGTATGTATATATACCTATATATATGTATAATTATATATATATATTTATATATATTATAATATATATATTTATATATATTATAATATATATATTTATATATATTATTTATAATATATAATTATAATATACTTAAATACAGTATATACACAGTATATATAAATATATTATTGTATATTTAAATATGTATTAATATATGTATATTTTTATATTTATATATATATATATATATATATATATATATATATATATATATGTATGTATATTTATATATATATTTATATATATTTTATTATATAATTATATAATTATTATTATATTACAGTATATATACTTAAATACTATGTATATATATATATATATATATATATATATATATATATATATACTATGTATATAAATATATATGTATATATATTATATATTTATATATATATAACCATATATGTATATATGTATTTATATATATGTATATAAGTATGCATTATATTAAATATATATATATATATACAAAAATTATTATATTATATATATGTATAATATATATATATATATATATATATATATATATATATAAATATATATTTATAATTATAATTATTATATATATATACTATTATATGTATTAGTATTATATATATATACACCTATATATGTATAAATATATAAATTATACATATATGTATTATTAATTATATATATGTTTATAAGTATTTTATTTTATATATTAAATGTGTATATACAGTATATATATAATTATATTATGTATATAATATTATATATATATATAATATTATTATATATAATCTATACATGTATATATGTACATTTATATATATATATGGCTTTATTTTTTATTTACAAATATGTATATATATATATATATATATTACTATATATATAAATATATATTGTTAAGTATATAAAATATCATATATATATTTTATTATTTTTCCTTGCAATTTATATATATTATATATATTTATATATATGTATATATTTATATTAAGTATATAAATACAATATTTATATATTTATATGATCTTAATATGTATTATATATATTAATTATGTAGTATTATATATATAGTTATAATGTTTTAAGATACGCATTGTTTGAATATTAAATTCACGAACCCTGTACGTCTTGAACAGAGTGCACCTACAATGCAGTCAGTGACCCCAGGTCACAGGACCCCTCAGGCACGACTGTACAAACAGATTTTTGGCACACCCAGCTTGAAGACGTAGGCAAGTATACCTTGCCAAATTTTACTGTTTAAATTATTAACTGTTGTATGTTACTTTCAGTAAACTTACATATAACTGTGTATGTCCGAGATTGCCTCGGATACCGTCAACGAATACGTTGACATGTAGTGTAACTGACTTAGACTTTAGCAGACCTACCAACAACTGCGAGTGTTTCCTAATATCCTTCTAGACCCTAACACTTGTACACGCAACACATTGCACTTCATTTTGGGATACGAGCTTGCGTACTCGATTAGCTACCGGTGCGTGTGACGTGCATCACGGCTTAGTACGAAATCAGAAATATTCAGGAAAGTTTATGACTTGGCTTATAGCTACATTGGGCGGAGAAGACAACTAGTAGGCGTATGGGACACCCACCACCTCGAATGTTATACCTTCGGATACCATGCTCCTCGGAGATGGCCAATTGCAGAGTGCCCATGAGTCTGGGGACATATGTGGCATATACTAGCCAATCACGATAATTGGTGAATTAAGTCAGCATATGTCTAGCCTACACATTCCCATACGTACTATAAGGTCTTTACATTGAATTCACTTAGATGGTTAGCACACCCTTTATTTATTTATTCAGTATTTACATATATGACATATTTTTATGTATCTTGTTATGTCCCACTGAGGACCTGGTTCCCTTCCAGATTTAGATGAGGCTTACTACCCCACAGTGTACGGTCCCAGACAGGAGACGAGGTATGCCACTGAGGAGGAGTTAGAGGAGCTGTCATCAGAGTCTGTCTGATCTTTAGTAGTAAGTGCACCTGGAGCTGAACTCTTCTCCTGATCTTAGTGCGCCGGGAACAGAAGCCTCTTTGCCACTGCTCTCTAGTGGCATGTTCATCTGAAGACGGAGCCTCATTACCTAGCTAGAAGATGCTTTAGTCTTGCTATATTTTTGTACCTTTATCTTTTGTAGTGGATTTGTTTCCACCAGATATTATCTGAATTGTACTATGACACTTCAGACTTAGCATTTATATATTCATCACTTTTTCCCATATTCTTTGACATTTTGTGGATGAGATTAGACGCTACCTTTATTAAACATGTTAGTATTTTAGGACAGCGTAGCACGTTCCTTTGGTACCTTTAAATTGGGTAATCCCTTAGTGACGTGTCAGCTGGCCAATGCCACATGGCCTGGTTCCTTATATTTTGGGTTTAGGGCATGACATGGTTTTAGTGGTGGCCCATGAAGGTCTAGTTAATTGCTAGTGGTATGATAACATGCCCAGCAAGCCTGCTATTGGATAGGAATACTAGGTCTCATCCACTCTGACTTTATCCTTGAATTTTGCAACCTACTTGATTATTATATTATTATTTCCTTCGTGCTTTTCTAATTATTCTATCTTCTTCAGAAATATGGACATACCCAGAGGACACGCGACTAATGCGGTTGATCAAGCAACAGACCCCAAACTAGATGTCCAAAGGACCCCAACCACCCCGAGAGACCAGTCCCCGAGAAGGACACTGGTCTATCCGATGACCCCGTACCTTCACCAAAATCCTACCTAGGCAGCTACGCCAGCCCAACAAGAAGGGCAAACTTCACAGGCACAGACACCGCAGGCGGAGACACCTTTGCCTCCACCTCCAGCCATTCCAGCTCTGAGGCAGAGCGTGATGACGGCTCTAGAAAGGACAACTGCCCGACACCAGCACCTGTCCAACCAGCTGGCACTGTCCGAGGCTTTCGCCAGATGGGCCCGAGAACCTTTTCAGGCAACGAAACTCCGGAGGAGATCTCAGACTGGATCTCCAACACGGAAATACTGCTGGAAGGTTCACAACTCCAACCAGACATATGGATGACCGCAGTGAGGTCCCAACTCTTAGGCAACGCCCATCACTGGTGGGATTCCATAGAGCATAGCGTCGATAAGACCCAGACTTGGGAACAATTCCTGGAGTACTTCAATGCAAAGTACTTCCCAGCCACAGTCAGAAATGTCTTGTACTCCCAGTTCCTACATCTGGAACAAGGAAATATGACCGTCGACACCTATGACGCAGAGTTCAGTTGACTAAGTTGATTCGGTGCCATCCTGATACCAAACGAACTGGAGAAGGCTATGAGATTCCATCACGGCCTTACCTTCGATCTCCAAAGGTATACTATGATGCAGTCAAGAATCTCCTATGAGGAGGTTCTTTCAGAAGAAAGGATACAAGAAGCCATTGGCCGAGGAGCAAGGCGCTCTAATCCAACCATACCGGCCAGGAACCAGCCCAGAGCAGGAGGACCAATCCGTTGTCCAGGAAATCAGACGCAGCAAAAGATAGGACCCTATCAGCACAAGGAGCTTCCAACTTGTCACCATGGTGGCAAGAAGGGACCTTATGTCTGAGACTGCAGAAAGAAGCATGGACTATGCCTGATATATGGAGCAAGTCAACATATGGCCATAGACTGCCCATAACGCAGAGAGATAGCACCCCAGAACGGGCAAAGACCAGGAGCACCAGCCCAGAGGATGCTACCCTCAACTGGAGGTCAACATCCCTCAACATCTGGAGGATATCAGAAGGGAGATCCCCTGGCCACACAGGAGACTTAATTCAACAAGGCCAGACAGCAGACCGGAGAACAAAGGCACGGGCAGGCCTTTGTACTAGCTGCAGTTGCAGAGGAGCCGGAAGGTAAAACTATTACAGGTACCATTTTAGTTGCATCATTACCTGCAACCGCATTATTTGATTCTGGCACTACACTGTCTTTCATATCTAGTAGTTTCGTAGCCATGCATAAACTAGCCACTTCCCTACTGCCTAAGTGCTGGAAGATTCTTACCGGAGGAGGCATCGTGCCGGTTACCAGCATTATTGAAACATGCTCGGTAATCGTTTGTAGTAGAGAGCTGAGAGCGCAATTTTTGGTACTTCTAATGCCAAACTTTGACGTTGTCTTAGGCATAGATTGGTTAAGCCAGTACAATGCTATACTAGACTGCGAGAAGGGAAGCGTCATTTTTAGACCACCAGGACACCCGGAGTTCGAGTACATACGGGGCACCATCGAGCAAGGAGTAGGCCAGACGCCTAGAGCTTACATGGAGATGGGGATAGCACCCCCAGCAATTGTAGCAGAGTTCGAAGACGTATTTTCGAAAGAATTGCCAGGCCTACCGCCTGACCGAGAAGTGGAATTCACCATAGAGTTGATACCCGGAGCTGCACCGGTATCCTCAAATGTGTACCGATTGGCGAAGAATGAACTAGACGAGCTAAAGCTGCAACTAGAAGAACTACAGATCAAGGGATTTGTTCGTCCTAGTGCATCACCCTGGGGAGCACCAGTGTTGTTTGTACCAAAGAAGGACGGAACATACCGTATGTGCATTAATTACAGAGCCCTTAATGCTCTGACAATAAAAAAACAAGTACCCTCTGCCGCGGATTGATGATCTGTTCGACCAACTGACGAGAGCAGTAGTATTCTCAAAGATAGATTTAAGATCAGGCTATCATCAGCTAAAAGTACAGAGAGAAGACATTCTAAAGACAGCATTCAGGACTCGTTATGGTCACTACGAGTTCCTGGTGATGCCTTTTGGACTGACAAATGCACCTGCCGTATTTATCAACCTGATGAACAGAGTCTTCCACCAATATCTGGACCAGTTCATGGTAGTCTTCATCGACGACATCTTGGTGTATTCGAAGCGCCACGAGGAGCACGAAGAACACTTGAGACTGGTGTTAGAAACGCTAAGACGGAAAAGTCTTTATGCTAAGCTGAGCAAGTACGAGTTCTTCCTTGATCGTGTTACTTTTCTTGGGCACGTTATCACAGGAGAAGGCATCTCGGTGGACCCAGAAAGATCTCATCTGTAGAGACATGGCCAACCCCTACCAACGTCTTAGAGGTGAAAAGTTTTCTAGGACTTGCCAGATATTACCGGAGGTTCGTAGGAAACTTTGCAAGGATCGCGGAGCCGATAACCCGTCTGACCCGCAAGGAGCAGGAGTTTATCTGGTCAGAAGAATGTCAGATAGCTTTCGATGAGTTGATCGTTCGTACGGTGGAGAAAGTAAAGAAGATCCAAGGACACCTGCGAGCAGCGCAGGACAGACAAAAGCACTAGGCAAACGTACATCAACGACCTCTAGAGTTCCAAGTGGGAGAACATGTGTTTTTGAAGATCTCACCTACCCGAGGAACTATCATATTTGGAGGAAGAGGAAAACTAAGTCCGAGGTACATCGGACCCTTCGATGTGTTGGAACGCGTCGGAGAAGTTGCTTACAAGCTAGCCTTACCTCAGACATTAGAAGGAGTACATGACGTCTTCCACGTATCTCAGCTAAGGAGGTACATTCCAGATCCAAGTCATGTGCTGGACCACTCAGAAATCACTGTCGGCCCGAGTTTATCGTACCAGGAGGAGCCTGTAGAGATCGTAGATAGAAGCGAGAAGGTGTTGCGAGGTCAGACTATCCCTCTAGTTCGTATTGCATGGAGATATCATGCACCAGACGAGTCAACCTGGGAACGAGAAGAGGATATTCAATAATGTTTCCCCCATCTATTCCAAGACCAGGGTATGTCCTAATATTTCAAATCAATCTTTAGTTCTCATTATATGTCTGTTTTAATTTCGAGGACAAAATGCTCTAAGGAGGGTAGATTATAAACTCCCTCGACCAGATTTTAGCATTTAATAATAAATTAGGAATATTTTTAGCAAATTAGAATTTATTTGCAATATTTTAATTTAATTATGTAATATCTTATTTAATTGTGCACCTGTCCATCACATAAATATTTAGAACATTACACTGATTGTAATCCCCAAACAAAGTTCACATACCTCTCCTAGACATGCCAGTCTACTATTCTGAACTTTGTGTAGCTCAGAAATACGCTGGCATGAGTCTTGTTTTAGTTGCACAAATATCGTTACAAACGTCCGTAATTATTTTTAATTAATTTCCAGACCTGTACCCTTGTCTATGTTCCAATAGAAATTAGAGGCCCAACAGGTACCTGTTTTGCCCAAACAAAAATATGTTATTACTCTAATTTGAGTATACTATAATTAGTATATTTACACTGCACTGAAATTCTGGCCCTACCTATCTTTAAATAATTAGAAAACACCGTGCGTATTAATAATTAATTAATTAATACGGTGATCCGCATCACCCAAAACTAGGCCCAGCCCCTGCCCAGGCTCACCCCCCACCCCCTCAAGGTCCTTACACAGCTTTCTCCCTCAGTTCTGTAAATTTCAGCGCCCTCAAAAATAAGGTGTTTTTCTCAGACAATTGCGTAATTGTGCAATTTCCCAATTAATAGGACTTTTGTGCAAATTATGAATTTGTAGGGTTTTATTTGCAAATTATACGTACGAGGTGTCAACATCCCATTGGAGGGTGAACCTTCACCGTACATTTAAAAGTGGGCCCCACCCTATAAATATCTACCTAAATATCTAAATAAATATCTAAGATATTTATTACAAAATTACCTATATACCCCCCTTAAACCTATTTACAAAAATTACCCAAACCCAAAAAACTATAAAACCCTCCCCAACCCCTCACCCGAACACCCACTCCTCCCCCCTCAGCCACCCTCCGCCAACGACCCTTCGCCCCCAGCCTCGCCCTTCCCTGGCCTCCCCCCCGGCCGCCGCAGCGCCGCCCTGGCTGCTGCAGCCACCGCCGTCAGCCCCTGCAGCTCCAGCACCCACATCTCCACCAACACCACACCCCGCCACCCGAGCCACCCTAGCCACCACCCCCGCTGCCTCAGACCACCGCCACCGCCACCAACATCTCCGCCATGACCTCCTCCGTCGAATTGACCCATCCTCGCCGCCCCACGACCACCGCCCCGACCGTCAGCTCCGCGACAGCGACCCCCGACCACCCCGACCGCAACCAGAGCACCCCCACCCGACTCCCTCAAACCCCACCCCCGGCCGCCGTTAACCTCCACGACCACCACTACCACCTTCGCCGCCCCCTCCTCCGCCGCCCTGACCCCCTGCACCGCCGCCACCGCCGCTGCAGCTGCTGCAAGCTACTGCTGCTGCTGTTGTTGCTGACTGCAACTGCTGCTGCTGCCGCCGTTCTGGCCAGCCACCGGCCGTACCGCCGCCCTCCTCCAGACGGCGACGACGAGGTGGGCCCAACTGACGTGTCAGGTACCCCACCCCCCCTCTCTACGTATATACATATATACATACATATGTATGTATATATACCTATATATATGTATAATTATATATATATATATATTTATATATATTATAATATATATATTTATATAAATTATTTATAATATATAATTATAATATACTTAAATACAATATATATACAGTATATATAAATATATCATTGTATATTTAAATATGTATTAATATATGTATATATATATATATATATATTTATATATATATATATTTATTTATATATATTGTATTATATAATTATATATTATATAATTATTATTATATTATAGTATATATACTAAAATACTATGTATATATATATATGTATACTAATATATATGTATATATATTATATATTTATATATATATATATATATAACCATATATGTATATATGTATATATGTATTTATATATATGTATATAAGTATGTTTTATATTAATTATATATATACAGAAATTATGATATTATATATATATAATATATATATATATATAATTATTATATATATATACTATTATATGTATTAGTATTATACATAGTATATATATATATATACCCATATATGTATAAATATATAAATTATACATATATGTATTATTAATTATATATATGTATATAAGTATTTTATTTTATATATTAAATATGTATATATAGTATATATATAATTATATTATGTATATACTATTATATATATGTATATATAATATTATTAAATATAAGCTATACAAGTATATATGTACATTTATATATATATGCCTTTACTTTTTATTTACAAATATGTATATATATATATTACTATATATATAAATATATAATGTTAAGTATCTAAAATATCATATATATATTTTATTATTTTTCCTTGCAATTTATATATATTATATATATTTATATATATGTATATATTTATATTAAGTATATAAATACAATATTTATATATTTATATGTTCTTAATATGTACTATATGTATTAATTATGTAATATTATATATATTTATAATGTTTTAAGATACGTATTGTTTGAATATTAAATTCACGAACCCTGTACGTCTTGAACAGAGTGCACCTACAACACAGTCAGTGACCCCAGGTCATAGGACCCCTCAGGCACGACTGCAGGAACAGGTTTTTGGCACACCCAGCTTGAAGACGTAGGCAAGTATACCTTGCCAAGTTTTACTATTTAAATCATTAACTGTTGTATGTTACTTTGAGTAAACTTACATATAACCGTGTATGTCCGAGATTGCCTCGGATACCGTCAACGAATACGTTGACACATAGTGTAACTGACTTAGACTTTAGCAGACCTACCAACAGTTGCGAGGGTATCCTAATATCCTCCTAGAATCTAACACTTGTACACGCAACACGGTTGCACTTCATTTTGGGATGCGAGTTTGCATACTCGATTAGCTACCGATGCGTGTGACGTGCATCACGGCTTAGCACAAATCAGAAATATTCAGGAAAGTTTATGACTTGGGTTATAGCTACATTGGGCGGGAAAGACAACTAGTAGGCGTATGGGACATCCACCACCTCGAATGTTATACCTTCGGACACCATGCTCCTCGGAGATGGCCGATTATAGAGTGCCCATGAGTCTGGGGACATATGTGGCATATACTAGCCAATCACGACAATTGGTGAATTAAGTCAGCATATGTCTAGCCTACACTTTCCCATACGTACTATAAGGTCTTTATATTGCATTCACTTAGATGGTTAGCACACCCTTTATTTATTTATTCAGTATTTACATATATGACATATTTTTATATATCTTGTTATGTCCCACTGAGGACCTGGTTACCTTCCAGATTTAGATGAGGCTTACTACCCCACAGTGTACGGTCCCGGATAGGAGACGAGGTATGCCACTGAGGAGGAGCTAGAGGAGCTGCCATCAGAGTCTGTCTGATCTTTAGTAGTAAGTGCACCTGGAGCTGAACTCTTCTCCTGATCTTAGTGTACCGGGAACAAAAGCCTCTTTGCCACTGCTCTCTAGTGGCATGTTCATCTGAAGACGGAGCCTCATTACCTAGCTAGACGATGCTCTAGTCTTGCTATATTTCTGCACCTTTATCTTTTGTAGTGGATTTGTTTCCACCAGACATTATCTGAATTGTACTATGATACTTCAGACTTAGTATTTATATATTCAGCACTTTTTCCCATATTTCTTGATATTTTGTGGATGAGGTTAGACTCTACCTATATTAAACTTGTTAGTATTTTAGGATAGCGTAGCACGTTCCTTTGGGACCATTAAATTGGGTAATCCCTTAGTGACGTGTTAGCTGGCCAATGCCACGTGGCCCGGTTCCGTATATTTTGGGACTGGGGTGTGACATATACACTGTGACTTGTGATAGTTTTACCACTTGTGAATTATTGTTCATAATACAGCGTACATATGTGTTATGGTTTTTATATATTGGAGTTGCCATATACATGCGGCTGACATGCTTACGTGTCCTAGTCCTACGTATTTTGGGACTGGGGTGTGACAGGGGATGATATACAGTCCTAAACTTGAGCTGAGTGCCCAAACTCTCCTACAAACTCCTCTAGAATGAGAAGTAAAACGACTCTCCCGATCCGAGACTATGCTGAGGGAAACTCCATATATCCTTACGATCTGCCTCATATACATCTCTGCTAGCTTCTCCATAGAAAAACCCACCTTGAAAGGCAAAAAGTGGGCCGACTTGGTCAACCTATCAATAATGACCCAAATCGCGTCTTTCACTCCTGGAGATCATGGAAGTTCGGACACAAAATCCATAGTAATGTGCTCCACTTCTACTCTGGAATGGGTAATGGCTGAAGTAAACCTCCTGGCCTCTACCACTCGGCTTTCACCTGCTGGCACAGTAAGCATCTGGATACAAACTGTGCCACTTTCCTCTTTATGCCATACCACCACACACTCTCTCGCATATCCCGATACATCTTCTTGGCACCTGGATACATGGAATATTGAGCGCGATGCGCTTCCTGTAACACCTTCTCACGCAGCTTCCCACTAGTTATACATAATCTAACTCCATGCCACAAAAAACCATCCTCGACAATGGTGAAATTATCCTCCAATTCTGCTCTCACCTCAGGTCTTATACTCCTCAAAGATACATCCTCATAGTAGGCTGCCTGGATCTTGTCCATAAAATCTAAATGTATCTTTAATCCCCACATCTGTATTGCACATCAGTTGAGGGACTGTCTATATATTCAGCCTCGTCCAGGTCAGGAAGGAACAACCGCTCAGAGGGGACCAGCCAGGGTACCTTCGGTATCAGGAGGCCAGTAGAGGGGACCTTGACTTCCGCCACAGCAGTAGAGGTTTGCTCAGCACCAGCAGTAGCAGAAAGGTGCACCCCAAGGACGAGCATACGCCATGACGATTGAGGAGGCCGAGCTAGACGGAGACGTAATTTTAGGTTCAGTTCTTCTCGATTCTATTCTAGCACTTGCATTATTTGATTTTGGTGCTTCCCACAGCTTCGTGTCTGTATCTTATGCTCTTAAGCATCGTTTGGAGGTGGAACAATTAGATGGGACTTACAAGATCATGACTGGCGGAGGCATTATCCTAGTCCGTTATTATTGCAAGGACCGAAGAGTATCATTGGGAGGCCGAGAGTTGAGCGTGTTCTTACTCGTAATGCCACTTTCGGGATACGATATTGTACTCGGAATGGACTGTTTGAATTGGCACCTTGCTACTATAAATTATCTTGAAGGAAGAGTGATATTTTGACTTCCAGGAGAGCCAGAGTTTGAGGTCGCCAGAGGAGCAGAGGAGCAGAACAGGGGCACATTTTGCGGAGCCAGGATGGAAGAAAAGGAGTTGCCACATCCTTTGATAACGGAGTTCCTAGATGTCTTTTCCAGAGGAGTTGCCAGGTTTGCCGCCAGACAGAGATATTGAGTTCTCTATAGACTTGGTGACATGAGTGGAGCCCATTTCATAACACGTCTATAGAGTCAACAAAAGCGAGCTGGAAGAACTGAAGAAGCAAGTTGAGGAGTTACAGGACAAAGGCTTCATCAAGTCCACTTCATCACCATAGGGAGCACCAGTATTGTTCGTACCGAAGAAGGATAGCACGGTACGCATGTGTATCGATTATAGAGCTCTGAACAACCTCATTATCAAGAACAAATATTCACTGCCGAGGATTGATGATATCTTCGATCAGTTGAGCGGAGCAAAGGTGTTTTCAAAGATAGACTTGAGATCAGGCTACCACCAGGTAAAGGTGAAGAGAGAAAACTTTCCGAAGACAGTTTTTTTGGACCAGATATGGCCAGTTTGAGTTCATGGTAATGCCGTTTGGTTTAACCAATGCACCGACAATATTCGTGAACTTGATGAACAAGGTATTCCACTAGTACCTTGACAAGTTCATGGTAGTGTTCATCGACGATATTCTTGTGTATTGGAAGACCACAGAGGAGCATGAAGAGCACTTGAGAATGATCTTGGAGACTCTCAGGAAGGAGGAGCTCTACGGGAAGCTTTTAAAGTGTGAGTTCTTCCTTGACAAGGTTGAATTCCTTGGGCATGTGGTGACGGGTGATGGAATCTTAATTAACCCAAAGAAGATCGAGGCGTGGAGTCGTGGGCTACTACCAGTTCAGTAGCTGAGATTAGGAGTTTTATCGGGCTAGTAGGTTACTATAGGAGGTTTGTACAATACTTCTCCAAGATTGCCGAGCCATGACTCGGCTGACCAAAAAAGAAGTAGATTTTGTCTAAACGGAGGATTGTCAGGCCGAATTTGATGAGCTAAAGAAGAGAATGACGACAGCTCCAGTATTTACGTTGCCATCGGGGACAAGTGGATTCACTATCTACAGTGATGCTTCAGAAAAGGTTTTGGATTGTGTCCTTCAGCAGCACAGGAAGGTGATTTCCTATGCTTCCAGGTAATTAAGCCCTCATGAAAAGAACTACCCCACCCACGATTTGGATTTGGCAACGGTTATCTTTACTCTAAAGCTGAGGAAACAATATCTGTACGGAGAGCGTATAGAGATCTTCATGGACCACAAGAGCTTGAAGTACGTATTTACACAGAAGGAGCTGAATACGAGGCAGAGAAGGTGGTTGGAGTTGATGAAAGACTTTGATATCTCATTACAGTACCACCCAGGAAAGGCCAACATAGTCGCCGATGCCTTGAGTATGTATCCGATGGCTATGTACTTGACGACAGATAGATATTTGTTGGCTGATCTTGAGAGCCTAGGAATTAAGGTACTAGTTCCAGGTATTGAGATTCAGATGTGGGGATTGCAGATGCAGTCCGAGCTGATGGAACGAATCAGAGCTATATAGTATGATGATGAGGCTCTAAGGAGTATCAGGGCATAGGTTCGGACAAGATTGTCAAAAAACTTTACTATTGCTGATGATGGATCTTTACGGCACAGCACGAGGGTATGTGTGCCGAGCGGGGAGCTGCACGAGGAGATTTTACAGGAGGCACATCGCTCTCCGTACTTGATGCATCCAGGTGCCATGGTATGAAGCGTGAGGTAGCATGAGGGAGCACGTATGGTGGTATGGTATGAAGTGCGAGGTAGCATGCTTTGTATCTCGGTATTTAGTGTACCAGCAGGTAAAGGCGGATCGGCAGAGGCCAGGTAGATTGCTTCTGCCTTTACCTATCCCAGAGTAAAAGTGGGAGCACGTGACTATGGATTTCATTTCAGGGCTTTTGCATTCTCCAGGAGGAAAGGACGCAATTTGGGTTATCTTGGATAGGTTGACCAAATCAGCCCACTTCTGACCATTCAAAGTGGATACATCAACGGAGAAACTAGCAGAGATGTACGTGCGACAGATTGTTAGATTATATGGGGTTTCTGTGAGCATCGTCTCGGATCAGGATTATCCTTTCACTTTCCACTTATGGAGGAGTTTGCAGTCTAGCTTGGGCACTCAGCTCAGGTTCAGTATCGCATATCACCGCCGGACAGATGGGCAGTCTGAAAGGACTATTTAGACTCTCGAGGATATGCTACGCACTTCCATTCTAGATCTCAGAGGTTCTTGGGACGATCATCTACACCTGGTAGAGTTTGTTTACAATAACAGCTACCAGTCCAGCATTGAGATATCACCATTCGAGGCTCTATATGACGGAGGTGTCGCACACCGTTATCTTGGGACGATGTCGGAGAGAGAGCCTTGTTATGACCAGAAATGGTCGTAAATACAGCAAAAAAGGTAAAACTCATTAGAGATAGACTTCGAGTGGCACAGGACAGACAGCGGCATTAGGCCAATAGCCACCATAGACCCTTGGAGTTTGAGGTATAGGTTTGTTGTTTTGGCTTGTGATAATTTTTTTTAATTGCGTGATAAGACTGTTTTGTTCTAGATTGGCGATATGGTGTTCTTACGGATTTCTCCGACACAGGGCACGATTTGCTTTGGTGGAGGTGGGAAGCTTAGTCCACGTTAGATCAGACCTTTCGGTATTCTTGCGAGGGCCGGTGCAGTGGCCTATAGACTAGACTTGCCGCCTACAATAGAAGGAGTACATGACGTATTCCATGTGTCACAGCTGAGACGGTACATGGAAGATCCCAGTCACGTACTATATCACTCGGAGATCGAGGTTAGTCCGATTCTCAACTATCCTGAGCAGCCCGTAGAGATCTTGGATCGCAGAGAGAAGGTATTGCGAAACCAGACTCTTCCTTTGGTTCGTGTTGCATGGAGATATCACTCTCCAGGCGAGTCAACCTGGGAGAGGGAGGACGAAATGCGCGAGAAGTACCCACATATCTTTGAGACTTGAGGTATAGTTCTTATTGTCTGATTGTATTCTTGTCCTAGTTTAATTCAATTTCGAAGACAAATTTTTTTAGGAGGGTAGACTTGTCACTACCACATTTCTAGAATAGGGGCCTTATTGTCATTTACCATATTTATTTATTGTGTTAATAATTGCATGTTATGTATACAAATTATATTATGTTCATTGATTACATGGGTTAGTGGACTAGACCTAAAAAACCCACTAGATAAACCCCTATCCTATTTAATTAGCATTTAGAGAAATCCATCACATGAATTTGTAAACCCCTCATTAAATGGTTCTTTATGACAAGCCATAGAGGATAAAATAGACTTTATGCATTAGAAACCCTAACCCTAACCCTATGGTCGACCTATATAACTAGAGGGAGCCTCCCTTAAAGCTCCATCCTTCATGAAGAAGTTGGGGAGGGCACATATGTGCAGCACAGTATGAGAAGTTGGGGAGGGCTCGGATATGCAAGGGGGGAGACGTTGTGCAATGCACAATTTAGTGTGTTAGTATATCGTAGATTGACTTGAGTATTTAGTTGTGGGTGTTGAATTGGAAGTGTTTGAGTTGGGGGTTCACTGTGGTGTGCAGTGTACAGCAGTAGGTGGCACTGATATTTCAGTAGTGTATTAGTTGAGCGAGATATTAGTGAGGGAGTGTGTTAGATATATATGTGTAGGTATGTGTGTGAGCTTGCTGTGTACATTCAGAGGAGATTCGAGTGAGTGAGGTATCACTCGAGATCCTTATTTACTGTTCAGTACCAGATGTAGGTGTTATGCTCAGGTTAGTTTTAGTTATGTGTAGATGGGGTTGTTGGGTTGCATCAAGTGACTGATACTTGATGGTATCAGTTACTGAATATAGAGGCATTAGAGTATCAGTTTCTGTTGGTAGTAGCAGTACTAGGTAGTGCACAGCAAGGAAATTCTGTAGTAGTCGTATCATGAAGGTAACTTACTGCAGGCAGTTTCAACTGTGGGCTCGGGCTACTGCAGTGTGCAGTGCATCCAACTACAGGAACTCGAGGCAAATGCTCGCATAGTCGGCTGGAAGGGAATGCAATATCGAGCGGTTTTAGCAGGGATTTCCTATAGTACGTGTGTGTGAAGCAATTGGGTAACTGTTATGTAGATATGAGGTTGTGTTCTCGGTTAGCCTAGCAGCGTTCGGTAGGTACACAAATATTGTGCATCAGAGAAGTTGAGGGATGTTAAGTGAGTGCCCAGCCAACTAATGGTAGGTGTGGAGCTGTAAGTGCATGGTAGGAGCAGTTGTTAGCTAAATTTTTAGAGTATATGAGTGTGTACTAGATATATATATATATATATATATATATATATATGTCCAGAATATATCTTATGGTGCATGAGTAGGAAAGTATCAGAATTGATACATAATAGTGAAGGTGTATACATGTCTGTGTCTGCATTCAAAAGCAAGAAGATGCACAACTGTTGTACACTCAAAATTGGAGTGTATAAACAGTGTTAGACTCTAAAGTCAGATTGTCTGTGTCTCCTAGATGTGCATGAGGGTGTTGGCAGTAGTGAGTATAGGTGTGGAGCAACATCAAGGTAAAGAAGAAAGTCCAAGCAAGTACAACCTGTATAGGTGCAGTGATACACATGTGCACAATGAGTGTTTGTGCTTGTGCTGGAGTGTAGGTAGGGTCCATATGTAAGTGTCTATGCTAGAATTAATGTTGAGATAATATAAAGGTAAACTAAATATGTGGTCATGAGTACCTGGGGTATCATGGGTTTGGTTGAAATATCAACTAGTATTTATATTAGTGTCAAGATGAACTAGAAGAGAGAGTTAGCACGGGGTTGAGTTTGGGTTTGGGTATCATTTTACCATAAGGGTACTAAGTTATATTTTGATAGCTAAGTTATATTGCATGCAGATGTATAACTTATATATATAAGGTCTTGATACAATATTATACTAGTATAGGGTAATACATATATATTAACTTAGTATTAGTAAGTATTGTCTAATGTTAGCGAGGTATTAACTAGTATACCTTGCTATGACTTAGAGAAACCTAGAGTACCAAGGTAATGACCTAGTTTGGACCTAGAAAATACTTATTTACCTAATTTGACTTAATTATCATTCAAGGACATTATTTTGACATTAATATTTCATAATTAGGTCTTTGTGATTCTACCTTGGATATTGATCCTTACTCATTCATCAGGACCACAGGCGAGTACATTCTCTGACAGTTTTTATTATGTTAATTATTTCTATGATTCTAGATGTAGTGTATACTTGATTCTGACACTGTGGATACACATGCTAGTATCATAGATATCTGTCATGAGGAGTCGTGATTAGAATCCATCATGCTAACTGGGGACGAAAAAATATTAACAGATTATGTGATCATTCCCCACTTTACATGCATCATAGCTCACCCCACACATCACGTAGGGTGTAATCCTGACCATTTACATGCCTCATAGCATGTTATATATGATTAGCCTGACTATTGCTCGCATCATAGCTAACCAGATGGTTAGCTTGACCACACATGTATCATAGCCAATCATATATAACAAGCCTAATCTCGTCCCAAGCCGATCACATAGTAAACTGATATTTCAAACACTTAGCTAGAAATTTTATTATTTTATTCCAGTTCATTCACTTCTAGCATTCATATATATCTATTCATTGCTAGTTAGTACTATTGTTGATTACATATCTTTCCAGTATTTTATATTTTCTTAGTACTTTCATCATCATGTATTTCCTTACACTGTCTTATAGTTTTTGTCAATATAAATAAAACTTCTGTTTAGTGGTTGTGCTTCGCTCTAATCCTGACTGGATAAAAAATTTCAGAGGACCTTGAGGACTTCTGTCCTGCTCACTTTGGCCCAGGTGTAGAGGAAGACTACGTACCGGAGATTCTAGTGGAGTTACTCTCCTTAGAGGAGACACCACCCGCAGCCGTTTAAACAGTTCTTTTTATGTATTAACTGTTCAAAACTTGAGACTTGGATTGTATTATTGTTGAGACTATTTATGTTGGACAGCTAGACTCTAGATTACTGTTGTATTTGAGTTGTTGTACTTGACTTATGCCAGTACTTCTTTATATCTTATCGTGCCATTTACTTTCTATAGTTATTGTGATTGAGTATGTTATGAATTGTTGATCAATGAGTTATTCATTGTCCTCCTTATGGAGTTGAGATCATTGACAGGTTCTTGTGAGTTATGTTTAGTTATATTTGAGACCTAGACAATATTCTACCGCCGATGCTGCGGTGTAGGCTGGACGTACCCACCGCTCATGCCCAAATTTTGGGTTGCCTGATTCATGGCTGAGTTAATATATTGTGTACACAAGTGTGTGTGCATGGTTTGGGTCCCTACACACCCTAGTTTGTGTGGACAAGGTTTGAGATCATTTGGGTTAGATTTGATTGGGTTAAACTAGCCTAAACCATACATTAGTTCAAACTAGTCAAGGCTGAATATATATAAGTTCTAGTGCTCCTTAACCACTACGAAATACATATCACAATTTGTTTTATGAAAGAATATTAAACCATAAATATAATATTACACAAATAAATTAAAATATGCATATATATATATATATATATATATAACAAGAATAAAAAAATATATATACTAACTAAATTAACTATACTAGCTAATTTAATTCTAGGGGAAATAGGGGGAGGGGGTGTTACATTCTACGCAACTTTTAATAATTTTTTTCTCAAAATTAAAATAAGCATGGTAAAAAAGAATAAGAGAATTCTCTGAGGAAGAACGATATATACGACCTGTAGTGTTGAGTTCTCGATGTTAAAGATAAAGCACGATCTAAAGATAATGAATTCCAAGCATTGGAAAGGAAATTAAGTATGAAAGATCATACCTTGATTCTCAAAATATGGGGGATACCGCTACCAATGGAATCCTAGTTTGACGTCATATTCTAAGAACAAGGATACACTTAGTTCAAGGTGCAATCCAACTTATAAGAATTTAGTTGGTAGTGAATACTATAGTCATGATCCTATTTATTTGAATTTTAAATAATATCTAATTCCAAGAAAATACAAGAATACTAGGTACTTCTTGTCATGCCCCAGTACCGAAATACGGAGACGGACATGGCCAACTACACCATACAAGGTACTATATGTTGTATGGTGATCACGACTGTAATAAGATAAGGGGTGCATGCTACAATCAAGTCACTTAGGGTCACATGAACATCTAAGTCTCAATCAATCAAACAAGAAACAATAAACATAGAGCATATATGATAAAGCAATGAGGCATCCCAAACGCTTTTTCAAAATTTTCTAGAGACCAGCTGAATAAAATAAGAAGCTGGCAGAGTAACAAAAGTATATGACAGTGATCAGCTGCAGTCTAATTTAATATAATCATTTAAGGAGACTAAAGTCTAGATGTGCTAGCTAACAGGTGTCGATGGCTAAACGCCAAAAAGAAGAAAATATACAATGAAGAGCAGGAAAGAAGAAAACTCACTCGTTATCATCTACGACCATGTTCCTGGTATGCGCCATGAATCGGGGAAAAGTAGGCTGGATCCCCGGGTGCTGGCTCAAAACCTGGCCATGAAAAACTAATGGGGTTAGACCCAAAATAGCTAGTACCACAAAGTAGCACAAAATAGAGAAACAAAACCCCAATAATATATATATATATATATATATATATATATATATATATATATATATATATATATATATATAGGTATCACTACCATATTTTCTAGGAAAGGGTATTTTAGTAATTTTATAATTAATTAAATATTTTACATTATAAATAATTATTTGTTGTATTATTTAATTATTGTTAGATCTTAGTTATTTATTTTGGACTTGTGTTAGTGGACCTAACTAGTCTAGTTTAGACTCATGGACCAACATGTATTAATTATTATATTTGAGCCCAAGTAGAAAGCCCATTGATTAAGAGGATGATTAATTTAATTAAACTATTAGACTAGAAGCTTTTCTCCTTAATTATTTCTTTATGAGAGGCCCAAAGTGGTATAATAGACATTACATAGTGACTTATGGAAGGGGTAAGGGGTCTGGCCTATTAAAGAGGGGAGAAAATATTTTTCTCTCCTTTTTTTATTTGAAAACTAGATCTAGAATTTTCCTCAACGAAATTCCTTTATTCCCATATTATTTTCCTACCAAATTTTACCCTAATTAATTCCCAAATTACCATTGGAGACTAGTGGAGCAAGGATCTAAAAGGAGGAAGTAAGGATCTACAAAGAGGAGCAAGGATCTACAAAGAGGAGGCCAATTTTATCACATTTGGAGGTTGCATTGAGAATCCATCTCCCAATAGGTATAATTTAGTTTTTTCCCTTAATTTAGATTCTACATATAAAATTTAACCATGAGAAATCAACTCATATGCATAGGCTACCTATAGGATTTTGTTTTGTGTTCATAGGAGGCCTATTGAGAAAGTTATAGTACTTTTTGTGTCAATTTTGGGAGAATTTCAAGATTAACATTTATTGTGTGTGTCAATTGGTCTTATAGATTAATTTGGCATATGCTTGTGTGTTTGGGGCTAGTATTGTATCCACAATTGGGTATGTGTAGGTCGTATCCCAAAAATTTGGTGATACGTGTTGATTTGGGAGATTTTTCTCCGACACGGGACTTTGAGCATGTAATATTTTGACACAGACACATAGATTTGTGTTTGACTCTTCGTATTATTCATAAATAATATATTAGACATGCTCGTGTACTTCGGGGTACGTTTGGATGTGTGGTGGACTCGTGTCGCAAGCGTATCCTAGATCTAGTGGGATATAGGTGTGATACGCTCCATGTATTGTGCAATTTATTTCTAGATCTATATTGTTCCATTGTTCTTAGTCATTGTGATGTGTAATTATATATATGCATATATATATATTGTTGTGTATATATATTTATGTATTAATATGTCATAGATCTATGTATCTATTATATCTATGTGTTATATATTTATGTAGCTATTTTCTACACCTGTAAGATCTATTATGTATTATATATATTATATATTATAGTATATATATATGTATATGTTATGTATATATATATATATATATATATATATATATATATATATATATATATATATATATATGTTGTTAAATATATACTTATATGATATATATATATATATATATATATATATATATATATATATATATATATATATATATATATATATATATATATATTGTGTACGATTATATATACGTATACGTATATGTGAAGTTATATATATATGATACTATATATGTGTATGTTATGTTATATCTATTTATTGTGTACATATATATAGTTGTGTAATATATATTATATATATATATTGTGTTATATAAGTGGAGGTGTATGTATGTATACGTAGTTGTATAGTTGTGTTATATATATTAGTATATATATATATATATATATATATATATATATATATATATATATATATTAGTGTTTTATATATATATAAGAGAGAGGGAGAACAGGGAGTTTGGCGACAGTTTTCAGCGACAGCAACAAATAACAGTAACAGCAGCAGCAGCAAAAATAGCAACATCAATAGCGACAGTAGCAGGAGTAGCGACGGCTGCAGCAGCAACAGCGACACAGTAGCGGCAGCTTTGGCGATAACAGCAGGAATCCGTCACAGTAGCAACTGTTTCTGCCACAGCAACAGCATTTTCGACGGCGGCCAGCAGCTTTTAGCGACATTTTCTGCGATTATTTATATATATAGTTATGTTTATTATAATATATATATATATATATATATATGATATTAATATATATGTAGATATATTCCTAATTGTTAATTATGATGTAGTATACTATATTTATAATTATTAGTTGTTAGCATATATTATTTATGGGTAGTTAGTATAAACAAGGTATTGGATATTACCTTGAAATACCGAGGTAAGTATCAAGGTATTTGGTGATACCCAAGGTATTGGGTTTGGGTATCAAGATTATGGTTTAGTGTTGTGATACCAAGTTGGTTCGAAACCAATGTATCTATTTAATGTTTGTAATTAGAAGTTTATATATGTTAATATTTGTTTGATATGTATATGTGATGCTTTACCTATTATTTTACGTATCCTGATATATGGTATCCTAGTATCCTAAGATATAGCTTTTATAACCTAGACTCTGGTGTTTGAACCCAATATCTTTGAGATAGACTCATCTAACCTAGAAATAGTTAGTTTGTTATAATTGACCATAGTTTGACCATAATTGACCATAGTTGACCATAATTTGACTTAAAGTTGACCTAGTTTGACCTTTGACTTAGAAATGGCTTGTTGACCTAGAAGTTGACTAGTTTAACTTATTTTCTTTCCAAAATCTTGTATTGATGTTATATTACATATCTAGGTCTTTGAGGAACCATATCAGATATCTGTGAGACTGTTTATTGAACTTCAGACGAGTACATTCTCTGATAGTTTCTCATTTATGATATCCTCTATGTTCAATGTATCTAGTGTAGATATCCATGTTTTTTGACACGATGGTTACACGGATTGGTATATCCGGATCTCATCATGAGATGTTATTCCTTGTATATGGTGTATCTTATGCATGTCTTGTTTTATTGATTATCTTGTGCATGTACAGACACTGATTCTCGGGGAGATTTGCTACCTTCCTAGAGAATCCCGTGCCATAGCATAACATTGTTGGATCTACTATACCAGTCGAGGGTGGAGAATATTTAGTGTAGATATGTGATCATACCCTCCTTGTATCAAGTATTTCTCTTGAATAGTATTAATCATACACCGCACGTATGATTAGCCAGGCCATAAATCTTGTATCATGTTCCCAAGCCGATCATATGTTAAAGCTAGTACTCACACACTTAGTCATTAGTATTCTTGTTCACTGTCATATTGCTCATTATTGTATTTATTCCAGTATTTTCTTAATGTATATCTCTCTTGGTATCTATTGTGCATCTTGTATATTCACATATATTTATTGTTATATAGTTTTTATCATTGATTAGAACTGCTTTTAGAGATGTACTATGCTCCTTTGCTGACTGGATATATTTTTCCCAGATGACACTGAGGAGTGGTACCCTACACATTATGGACCTCAGGATGTTGTGGGTTTAGAGTCAGAAACCATGGCTCAAGAGGGACTTATCCCAACTGAGACGGATGACCCAGGACTTATAGCTTCTTAGTATTCTTTTGTACTGAATTTATCTCTATCTTATTTTGTTAGTGTTCTTTTAGACTCATTGACGTTATTATTTTAGACTCATGAGTTGTATGTGACTATTCTATTCCTTATCATATTCGTGCTCGTTTCCATCTTACATCTGTGATTGAGTATATTGTTATTTATGGTGGTTCGTTATATTGCTAGATAGATTACCCAGACAATGTTCTACCGCCGATTCTGCGACGTAGGCTGGCGGTTGTTCCCGACTTGCATCCCTACATCGGGTGTGGATCATGACAATAGGTTCTGTGTCATAGTTCTGGTCCATGACATATCATAGCATAAAGACCTAACCCTTCAACCAAACAAGGATAATGATTGAACCATCACACTATGATAGTACATGACCCTAAACTAATAACAGAATAATAACAATCACAACCAAGTCCAATTTCTTTATATCGGCCAATCACTTGTACGGCTTGTTATTTATGGAGTCTAAGGTTATCTAAGAAATTATGTATAATAGGTATCCTCAGATCACGTCATTGCCGAATATGGGCTAATTGAGCCAAAATAAAGAATATACAGGAACATTACTGATGCACAATTCCCCGTAGGGTCACTGTACTAAATCACGATATTTGTGGTTCCAGAGCTCCTATAGGGAGTTAATGGCTCGACATTATTTATAATAGGTCAGATATTGTACTCCACTAAGGCGGATGATATACAATATCTGTGGTGGCCAACCCCCAATGCACTAAAATGAATCTCTGTGGAAAGGTTCGTTGACCTCATCTTGGGATACTGTTCCCTCCATATGTTTCTACCACTTTTAGTTACTTAATTAGCCCATATTGTGTTCGAAATATCAAGGCGTGGTCATATGAGAATTTATCTTAAGATGTAATATAAAGTATGGGCACGCTAAATACGAATCCATGGAAGTTCGGTCTGGATTCTCCCGAGCGTGCATGCGACATTCTATAAATCAATATCCTAGCCACAATTTTGGTACTTGACTCGTATATCATGCTTGTGCTAGAATATATATATATATATATATATATATATATATATATATATAATATAACGTATTCGAGAATTTGGAGGCATTCTCGATGCACAACCCAAATATAGATCACTTAGCACGTGACACGGTATGTTGTACCTTAGTGCACATCCGATCATATAGACTTCCAAGAAAAAAATTATATCAGCACGGATACAGTATTCGAGTCCAATCACCATTTATATATTAGTTTACATGAATACAGATAACATTGTAACAGGAATGTTTATGTCATGCACATATCTGGTTAGTCACTTATCACTTAGTCTTGTTCATACTGACTCCTTCCAATCACTCAGTCATTCTATGTACATGATAATCTTAGCTCATGGTTATATCTGGCACGAGGTCTGGTTACTAAGTCCAATATTCCTTAGAATCATAAAACAAGCAATAATCCAAATCAATCTTAAAAGAATAAGAAAATATTCAATAAAATAACAAGGCCGCATGGGAAGTCCTGGCCCCATATGTAGTCCATGTCGTATATAAAGTCCAGGCCACATTTGTCAGGGTTAAAGTCTACTCCTCGGGACAAGTGTTGATGTGACGAGCAATAAATAAAGTCTCAGTGAAGTGACATAAAATGATTGATATGACTGATGTGACATACAATGAAGTGTGTCAGCGAAAGGATAAAATTATTAAAATATGTGCCAATTATTTAGAGTCATGTGTCCATGGAAGGTGGTTGCATACTCTGCTTGCCGCATATATCACTGAGCCACATATGATATTTTTTAGGACTTATTGAATTTCTATTCGTTTAGCGAGTGAAAGCAAAAGGAGTTCTAGAATACTTGTGTAGCAATCAGTCATGCTTCAAACAAAGATGGACGCATGCTGGTCAATATGCGACAAAGAGCTCAGGCAGTATATCACTCAGGTAGCATTGCACTCTCGGCCGCATATCCCTCTGGCCGTATGAAAACTTCGTCTTCTCCAAATGGCAAGTTCATCCATGATGGAGGCTCCAACAATCAAAATTTTGTTTCCTCCATAAAAATTTTATTTTAACTCCAAATCAAGTAAAGCAAAAGCCAAAATGCTCGAAATAAAGTGCTCCATCAACCCTAAAAACTATTTTTTTCTAAAATACTATGTTTTAATATATCTACTCAAATCCACCAATCAAAACTAAAAACTCCAAGTATTAAAAGGGTTTAGAAACACATAAAAAACCTAATGAACCAATAAAATAGAGGATTTTTCTATTTGTCATGCAAGATGTACTTGCTTAAGACTTGGAGGGAGAAAACTTAAGAGAGATAAAGAAAGTGAAGTAATAAAGAGGAAGAAAGAGATGTTTTGTTTATATACATGGAGGGCTTAAGGTTTAGACAATGGCGAACCCACGATTAAACCAATCAAACAAATAAACCATGAACCATGATAAATGTAAAACCCCCTTCCTAGAAAATCGTATAAACACTTTTTATGTATTAATTATTAATTAATTTGTAGTAATTAGGTCCAAATAGGAGAAATAGATTTTTAATAATTTTTATGTTAGGTGTTCGGGCACTTAGATGACTTATGGGACCATCAGAAATTTTTCGAAATTTATTCCATGTAGGATACCCCTTGAGCAGTTGCTAGCCTAACGATGTACAATACCCTATTCTAAAATTTTTCTTATGAATATATATATATGTATATACAAATATATATATGTATATATATATTTATAAAGAAAGAAAGAAAAAGTAAAGAATTAAATAAGTAATAATAATAATACTAATAATAATAATAATAATATAATAATAATATACTTAGTATTATTAAGCCTTAGGAATCCTTAGTATTATTAAGCCTTAGGAATACTTAGTTTGCTAAGCCTTAGGAATCCTTAAGCAACTACTTTGCCTCAGCCGAATGGCTGCAACTCAACTATTCCCTTTAGCATTGCTACTTTAGCGGATACTTACTTCATCCTAATAGGATGACCCGCCCGACCCCAAAAGCAGACTATGGTCGAAGCTTCAGTTCCAAAACCGCGGACCCATCCGCAACCCACTCTCTCCTAATATATTATATATATATATCTATAGTTAGCTCCCAAAAAAAACCCTAACCTAGAGACTCCAGACTTCCCTTTCCCATCTAGAGCCGTCACCGCAGCCAGAGAAGCCTTCCCAAGCCATCCAACCATCCCGTCGACGCCGACATCGCGAACTGCAGTCTCCCACTCGAGGCACCTTCGCTCCGGCGTGTTTTCCCGTTGACTCGCTCGACCAAACGCTGTTCCGTTTTCATAGGTATGATCTTCCCTCAACCCTCTCAAATATTTGTTTTATAGCCTACCTCGAAAGACGTGTGCCCCTAGGTGAAAAATAGCGCCCAAGTCAGCGCGAGCAGACAGAATTCTGCAATCGCAGAATTCCAGAACGACCACCCATATTGTCGAGTTCGTATCTCCCACCACAGAGATCCGAATTCGATGATTCTTTTTGATACCTGTAGATTACATGACCTAGTTTATTTTCTGTATTATAACTTTGTGCTATTAGTTACTGTGGACAGAATTATATTCGTCATAAAACTGCGCGCACCCACTTTTTTCGGTTTTCCAAAAGTTGGAGATCGGAGCGCGCCCCGCCAAACGGGACCGTCCTGCCGTGTGCCAAGTGTACCGAATGGTGCACGCAGCATAACGGGACACGTGAAAATTTGTGGGGACTGATTAGGACGCGTGTGCGCGCCGGAATCAGGCCGTATCCGCGGACACATTTCGTGTCGCCACTTTTGTGGAACTCGCGAGTGTTTTGTGCACGCTTGTCAGATTGTGACGAAACTTGCGTCACTGGACTCGTGGTAATGCGCTGGTCCTGTGACCCAATTTTCACACATTTCTGAGATGGTTGACCAGATCGCCAATTGGCGGGCCCCATAGTTGACTTTTTGGACCAAATTTTGTTCGGCTCATCGGAATCCAAATTTGGACATACCGTTGGGTTCGTATTGACATCTATAGTTGTTTGACCCATAGTTTGTCCCATTTAGAAACTGTTACCCTCGGCACGCTTTTCGGTGCAAAGTGGGCCACACGTGGACCCCACTTTTACCCGAAATTACCGTTTTGCCCCTGTGTCCAAATTGGACGAAAGGGAAGTGCTTTTTAGCTATTTTGCTCATTCTAGAAATGTTGGTGATATTTATTTCAGCATCCGGAGATATTTGTTCTGAGGCCATAGCTTCTGGTCTTGTGTATTGGACATCTGGACGTGATATTTTGCAGTTTCTTGCCAGGCAAGTATACCTTGCCTTTGTTATACTGTTTAAATTCTGTACATTAGATGCATGTTTATTATCTTAAATTGTGCGCGTCCGAGAGAGACTCGGGTGCAGTCAACGGATGCGTTGACGTTAGGATAGTGTCTAACCTAGTGTCTAGTGGACCCACCTAAAGTGTGGAGTTATTGGCATGACTCCCAGGCCTTGACATATTTTCGTACACGTGTTGTGAGTCTCATATAGGGCACGGTCCTGCGTATGTGGTTGGCCACCTGTACGTGTAGGCGTACGACGGATAGGGTATAACTGCTAATAGTGATGCATGTTAGAAGACTTAGCAGTTATTAGTAGGTGGAGCATAGACTGTCATGATACAATGGCCCGATCCTTGTCCTTGTTTGGTTGTAAGGATGGGCTACTGTTCTAGTGATAGACTATGACGCGTGTTGTGGATACAACATGCTTAGATTATTGGGCGGGGAGGACAACTTGTAGGCGTATGGGACACCCCACTTCCTTTACACTAATGCCACACTCGACGGAGTGATATGGACGATATATACTACACTGATGCCACACTCTTCGGGGTGATATGGACGTTATATTATACAGATGCCATGCTCTTCGGAGATGGACGTTATTACTGAGCGCCCTCCTATGGGGGCCTGTGTGGCATATATTAGCCAGTTGTCACGACTGGTGAATTACGTCAGCATATGTCTAGCCTACACTTTCCCATATACTCAAGTTGTCCTCAAAGTACATTTCACTTAGATGGTTAGGTCACCCATTTATTTCAGTACTTTATGGCATGTGTTTAAGTATTCTTGTTATGTCCCTCTGAGGACCTGGTTCTCTGCCAGGTGTATCTGTTCATGAGTATTGCAGGAGCGCGGATCCGGACTGGTTGCGTACGTTCCGAGGAGTTCTCTTCGAGCCTCGTGATTGTTAGAGGTTGTATTTATATTGTATGTATCTTGTTTGTTCCTCATTCTAGTCCGGTAGTGGATTTGTTTCCATCCGACTACCCCCTTTAGGTGCTTTACATTGAGATCTAGTGTTGGTTATTGATTATGTCCTTATATATGATTCTGTGGATGAGATTAGATTATACCATATGATTTGTGATAGATTTATTCCACTGTGGATATTGTTATTCATATTACAGCGTACGTGTGTTATGGTTTCCATATATTGGAGTGCCATATTCATACGGCTGGCATGATTACGTATCCTGGTCCTACGTATATTGGGACTGGGACGTGACATGTTTTTGTGGTGGCCCATGCAGGTCAGAGCATATTGTCTCGGTTACGTTACTGTACCGAGCAAGCCTGCACCTAGGATTAGAGTATAGGATCTCATCCACAACTGACTATGACTCATCCTCCTTCCACTCCATTCCGATTGAATAATTGCATCTTGATTGATTCATGTGCTTTCCCCTTAGTTCCTTGAGTGTAGCCTTCTCCTAGAATATAGAAGACCCTGATGTTAGATGATAAGTAGGGTAACCTTACTATTAAGAGCAGCTAGAATCCTGACACACCACTAAGTTTAGAATATCTAGCGAACCCTAGAATCCCTTATCCCTATAATTGGTTTACCATTACCCCGGATGTAATATGAGGACTTGAGAGTAGTATAGACACTACTAGAGTTAGTTAGAAGGTTACCATAATGGTTGCCCCTAGCATTGAGGAACCCATAGAAAACAAAAACTTAATAATTGGACTGAACCTAACCTTCATAGTTAGATGATATTGGAACTATAAACTTAGATCATTGTCTTATTATTAGTAGACAGCACCTTAGGAAGCCTAGAGGAATGTAATCAACACTTCTCCCTTGATCATACCCCGAACATAGCAACTAACACCCCACTCCCCTTAGAGAACGATGATGCTATCTAGAGCCCTCTATCTTTATTTTTATATTGTTTCCCCGCGACCATAGCGCTCGCTATGTTGCGACGGCTAATTACGTTCCTTCTCTTCATCTTTCAACTCGTGCCATCTGACACTTCGGATAGTAGGCCAAGTAAATTTATTCTTTGTTAAGGGCTCACAGTTTACTAGGATTATAGTTGTAGCCTTGAGTGTGAATTTTTTTATGCTTGATAGTTAGAACTTGATAAGTTTAAGTTGTTTTGTAGTTTATGACCGATGATTAACCCTTAGTTTTAAATCATGTAATTTGTACCCTCACCCCGATACAAGTTAGACCCTTCCTCCTTAACGGCCAGTAACTCTTCTATCCTTACTATTGACACTTATTCTATAAGCACTATGACTAAGAGGTAAGATGACCATGACCTATGTAATAGAAGAGGATACCCCAATAAAGCACCAAGACCTCTCCTCATAGACCTTAACAGGAGCTTTTACGGTATCCTTAAGACAATACAATAGTAGTTAAATTATTTTAAATTGGGTAGTATACCTCACCACCTAGTATCATATAGCCCTTGTGATCCATTGACGAAGTGTAACTGAATGGCAGTAATTGTATGCTAACATAAGATGATAGTATTTATCCAGACTATAGAACTTAGAGGCTCATACCCCTACTTTGTCGACTATCGACTTAGACAAGGAATTAATATGATAACTGTAGAGATTGTAGAGTCTTTTGTTATTGTTGCTTATGTTGTTTTATTTTTGCAACTTGAATTATTTGTAACTTCTCTCATCATAATCCAGCGTATCTATAATCTTTGTACTACCTTGACTTATGCTGCTATTATAGCCTAGTTTTGTAAGCTTATTCTGTATCGAGCTTGTTCATGACATGTATTATTGGAGTACTACACTAATACATATCAGAATCAGTGTATTACGGTCTGATCAACCTTAGTGCACTTGGTTCGCCCTTCGCATAACTACTTTACGTGGATTGAGATATATAGTAATTAGTAGACGAATATACTTGCCCTAGACATGTTTTTGTGTCTAATATATCGTATCAGTTACATAACTGTACTAATACGAGCATGTGAATAGGAACTACCAAAATAGAATTTCAATCCACAACTGCTTTGACAATTCCCAATTGAATTCTTTAAAATGCCTTGATCCCAATACTTCTATTCTATTACGCTGCCCTTGAACTCTTTATTATTGATCTTCGTCTTCCCCTATTTCGGAAAGACGAAACCTCGTGCTGGGTATAAAGTTTGATACACAGAGAGTACTAGATATATCCCATAGGCCGATCACATACTTGAGGATTATTCTTTCGTAATTAAGGACATATCATATGTGATATGATCGGCGTTAAAGTTTAGAGGATTGAACGACATGAGTAAATAAATTAAGGGATATTTTCTTAAGGTATATAGCCTTAGGTGATATGTGGATAAATTATAAGTTGGGTAGTAGTGCATTGTCAACTCGGGAGAAATTTCTTTTAGATTATGATCGTGTAAGACTAGATTGGGAGAGGTTCAAGCCATTATAATTTTGAGAAATTTAGAAGGATGACTAAGATGATGAGAATCAATGAATTGATATTGAGGACCCAATATTTATACCTTAAGTGCATGAGTTAAATTTTTGAACAATGAAGGTAGAATCACCAATTTGAATTTAGAGGATAAATATAGAATTTTAGACTTGGATATTGGTGGACTGTATTTAAATTATTTTTCAAATTTGGTGATTTGAATTAAGAATTAAAATTTTGGTTAGACGACCTATTTGAAATAATGAGGATGTGAATAGAATTTAAAGAGTTGAGGCATACAAAATTTTATAAGTGAAAATGGGAATATATTGGACTCAAACCACTTCTAAAGGAGATTATGATAGTTAGAGATCGTGAGGTAAAAGTTATATGCGTATGTAAATCTTGGAGATGTTATGTGGATAATTTGAAACAAGGAGAGAAGAGATAACCATAGGTTAAATTTTGATTGGAGCAGTGGTCATCTTAACCTAGAAGTGATTGCAATGGATATGATTAGAATTTTAGTTATCGCAAGAAGATTGCGACTGACTTGCCTTATTGTACATAAAGGATTAACCGATTCTGCCTTATTTCAATTTTGAGGACGACATTGTTTTAAGTTCGGCAGATTGTAAAACCCCTCACCTAAGAATTTGACCTACTTGGCTTAGATAGTGAGACTGAGGCTAGCGAATCCACTTAGAAATAGAACACGGTATTTTATTTAGTTTTACAACGTGATATCCCTTGACACGCCTTACCATGCTCCGATAATTGGAGCACTACACTAGCCACTGCCTTCCTACAAATTCCACACCCTTATCCTAGACATGTCCATCATCCAATTCTCATCTTTGTGCAATTTTCCAATTGTTGGACGCTTTTATGCAAAAGAGCATTTATGTGTCCACACCATTGGACATGACACATGAAGAAACCTATTTTTCGCTCATATAGATTTTCCCTGATTTTTTTTTCGGGATGTGCAACGTGCAACATCGCCCACCCCTTTAAACCTAGCCAAGCTTTTTAAACAATGCAAATCTTATACCATCATTGCATTCTATCGTGGCTTAATTTTAATTTCGAGGACGAAATTTTTACAAGTTGGGTAGAATGTAAAACCCCCTTCCTAGAAAATCGTATAAACACTTTTTATGTATTAATTATTAATTAATTTGTAGTAATTAGGTACAAATAGGAGAAATAGATTTTTAATAATTTTTATGTTAGGTGTTCGGGCACTTAGATGACTTATGGGACCATCAGGAATTTTTCGGAATTTATTCTATGTAGGAGACCCCTTGAGCAGTTGCTAGCCTAACGATGTACAATACCCTATTCTAAAAATTTTCTTATGAATATATATATATATGTATATACAAATATATATATATATATATATATATATTTATAAAGAAAGAAAGGAAAAGTAAAGAATTAAATAAGTAATAATAATAATACTAATAATAATAATAATAATATAATAATAATATACTTAGTATTATTAAGCCTTAGGAATCCTTAGTATTATTAAGCCTTAGGAATACTTAGTTTGCTAAGCCTTAGGAATCCTTAAGCAACTACTTTGCCTCAGCCGAATGGCTGCAACTCAACTATTCCCTTTAGCATTGCTACTTCAGCGGATACTTACTTCATCCTAATAGGATGACCCGCCCGACCCCAAAAGCAGACTATGGCCGAAGCTTCAGTTCCAAAACCGCGGACCCATCCGCAACCCACTCTCTCCTAATATATTATATATATATATCTATAGTTAGCTCCCAAAAAAAATTCTAACCTAGATACTCCAGACTTCCCCTTCCCATCTAGAGCCGTCACCGCAGCCAGAGAAGCCTTCCCAAGCCATCCAACCATCCCGTCGACGCCGACATCGCGAACTGCAGTCTCCCACTCGAGGCACCTTCGCTCCGGCGTATTTTCCCGTTGACTCGCTCGACCAAACGCTGTTCCGTTTTCATAGGTATGATCTTCCCTCAACCCTCTCAAATATTTGTTTTATAGCCTACCTCGAAAGACGTGTGCCCCTAGGTGAAAAACAGCGCCCAAATCAGCGCGAGCAGACAGAATTCTGCAATCGCAGAATTCCAGAACGACCACCCATATTGTCGAGTTCGTATCTCCCACCACAGAGATCCGAATTCGATGATTCTTTTTGATACCTGTAGATTACATGACCTAATTTATTTTCTGTATTATAACTTTGTGCTATTAGTTACTGTGGACAGAATTATATTCGTCACAAAACTGCGCGCACCCACTTTTTTCGGTTTTCCAAAAGTTGGAGATCGGAGCGCGCCCCGCCAAACGGGACCGCCCCGCCGTGTGCCAAGTGTACCGAATGATGTACGCAGCATAACGAGACACGTGAAAATTCGTAAGGACTGATTCGGACGCGTGTGCGCGCCGGAATCAGGCCGTATCCGCGGACACATTTCGTGTCGCCACTTTTGTGGAACTCGCGAGTATTTTGTGCACGCTTGTCAGATTGTGACGAAACTTGCGTCACTGGACTCGTGGTAACGCGCTGGTCCTGTGACCCAATTTTCACACATTTCTGAGACGGTTGACCAGATCGCCAATTGGCGGGTCCCACAGTTGACTTTTTGGACCAAATTTTGTTCGGCTCATCGGAATCCAAATTTTGACATACTGTTGGGTTCGTATTGACATCTAGAGTTGTTTGACCCATAGTTTGTCCCATTTAGAGACTGTTACCCTCGGCACGCTTTTCGGTGCAAAGTGGGCCACACGTGGACCCCACTTTACCCGAAATTACCGTTTTGCCCCTGTGTCCAAATTGGACGAAAGGAAAGTGCTTTTTAGCTATTTTGCTCATTTTAGAAACGTTGGTGATATTTATTTCAGCATCCGAAGACATTTGTTCTGAGGCCATAGCTTCTGGTCCTGTGTATTGGACATCTGGATGTAACATTTTGCAGTTTCTTGCCAGGCAAGTATACCTTGCCTTTGTTATACTGTTTAAATTCTGTACATTAGATGCATGTTTATTATCTTAAATTGTACGCGTCCGAGAGAGACTCGGATGTAGTCAACGGATGCGTTGACGTTAGGATAGTGTCTAACCTAGTGTCTAGTGGACCCACCTAAAGTGTGGAGTTATTGGCATGACTCCCAGGTCTTGACATATTTTCGTACACGTGTTGTGAGTCTCATATAGGGCACGGTCCTGCGTATGTGGTTGGCCACCTGTACGTGTAGGCGTGCGACGGATAGAGTATAACTGCTAATAGTGATGCATGTTAGAAGACTTAGCAGTTATTAGTAGGTGGAGCATAGACTGTCATGATACAATGGCCCGATCCTTGTCCTTGTTTGGTTGTAAGGATGGGCTACTGTTCTAGTGATAGACTATGACGCGTGTTGTGGATACAACATGCTTAGATCATTGGGCGGGGAGGACAACTTGTAGGCGTATGGGACACCCCACTTCCTTTACACTGATGCCACACTCGACGGAGTGATATGGACGATATATACTACACTGATGCCACACTCTTCGGGGTGATATGGACGTTATATTATACAGATGCCATGCTCTTCGGAGATGGACGTTATTACTGAGCGCCCTCCTATGGGGGCATGTGTGGCATATATTAGCCAGTTGTCACGACTGGTGAATTACGTCAGCATATGTCTAGCCTACACTTTCCCATATACTCAAGTTGTCCTCAAAGTGCATTTCACTTAGATGGTTAGGTCACCCATTTATTTCAGTACTTTATGGCATGTGTTTAAGTATTCTTGTTATGTCCCTCTGAGGACCTGGTTCTCTGCCAGGTGTATCTGTTCATGAGTATTGCAGGAGGGCAGATCCGGACTGGTTGCGTACGTTCCGAGGAGTTCTCTTCGAGCCTCGTGATTGTTAGAGGTTGTATTTATATTGTATGTATCTTGTTTGTTCCTCATTCTAGTCCGGTAGTGGATTTGTTTCCATCCGACTACCCCCTTTAGGTGCTTTACATTGAGATCTAGTGCTGGTTATTGATTATGTCCTTATATATGATTCTGTGGATGAGATTAGATTATACCATATGATTTGTGATAGATTTATACCACTGTGGATATTGTTATTCATATTACAGCGTACGTGTGTTATGGTTTCCCTATATTGGAGTGCCATATTCATACGGCTGGCATGATTACGTATCCTGGTCCTACGTATATTGGGACTGGGGCGTGACAATAAACCAAAGAATGAGTCTAGTCTCATGCAATATACTAAACATTCAAGCAAGAAAAATAAGATGCTCTAAATACGTATATTTGGGAACGGGGAGTGACATCTCTATCCACCTTAGAAAAATTATGTCCTAGAAATTCGAATCCAAGTAAGCTAGAGAAGTCCGGACAAGGAAGATATATATCTACTAGCAAAACTACATATGTAAGCAATAATATCATAATACTTAAGTGATCACCTGATTACAGAATTTAGATACGAAGGCATATGGTAGAATATACCTTCTGAATCAAATATGTGCGGGTACCGAGACCGAATATTGTCCTCGAGCTCCCTTGTCGATTCTCCAAGTGTTTAATGTCCCCAGGCAACTCGGACAAGAGAAATAGTCTGGTTCTTGAGTACCTTTATCCTTCGATCCAGAATGGATACGAGTTGCTCCTTGTAAGATAAGTCAATACCAATGACTAATTTGGAGTGGTCGAGGGTATGAATTGGATCCGGGACATACCTACACAACTAAGACACATGAAATACGTCGTGTACCTAGCGTAGCGAAGGTGGAAGGGCAAGAAGAAAAGGCATATCGCCTACCCGATCGAGAATATCAAATGGTCCAACGTATCATGAACTAAGCTTCCTGCGAACCCCGAATATAAAGACCCCACGGGTTGGCAAAATCTGTAAGAACACGTAATCGCTAAAACGAAACTCTAAATACCTACGATGTTGATATGCCCAATGATGATACCGATCTTGTGCAACCCAAAGTTGCTCTCTGATCTGCCTGACAACTTCTACTGTCCGTGTGATTATTTTGGGGTGTAACATCTTCAGCTCACCAATATTATCCCAAGCCAACGGTGATCTACACTTTCTGTTGTACAGTGCTTCGAAAGGTGCCATATGAATTCTGGCCTGACCATGTGAAGGTGATTCTCCCAAGATCCACCAAGGTCTAAGGTACAGGTCATATCACATCCTCCAAGGTCTGGATAGTTCTCTCTAATTGTCTGTCTCTCTGGGGTTGGTAAGCTGTGCTGAACCTTAAATTGGTACCCTACATCTCGTGCAAGCTTCTCTAAAAATGAGAAGTGAATCTTGTATCTCAATCTGATACTATACTTACTGGCGCTTTATGTTGTCTCATAATTTTTTTGCATATACAAATAAGCCAACTGTATTGTAGACAGTCCAACTCTGAAGAAGAAAAAATATGCCACTTTTGTGAGCTGATCCACTATCACCCAAACTGCATCTCGACCAGTCAGTGATCTAGGTAAATCGATCATAAATTCTATCGTGATGCATTCCCACTTCCATTCTAGAATAGGAAGCGTATGCAATAATCTTGCCGGTCTCTGTTGTTCTGCCTTCACTTGTTGACATATCAGACATCGCGATATGAAGCATGCTATTTCCCTCTTCATTCAGTTATACTAAAAGTGTTGCTTGATATCTTGATACATCTTCGTACTTTCCGGATGAATGGAATACTGGGAGTGTGCTTCATTCATAACTTATTGCTGAATATCCTTGCTTGGTACGCATATACAGTTTCCAAACCTTAGCGTTCCATCCTCATGTATTGTCAACTCCTTCTGAAGACCAGACTCACATTCTTCTCATAGATTTTTAATATTCGGGTCCTCTGCCTGAGCTAGCTTGATTATATCCACCCGGGTGATTAGATCTGTAGGGTAGGCTGAACTTCTGTACTCTCTGGAGGTACTATCTCGATACCTATCTCTCGTAATTCTTTTAGAATATGCTTCTGAGTAGTCAACATAAAATTTCTACCTCTTCTACTAAGTGCATCAGCTAATACATTAGCCTTACCTGGATGGTACTGAAGTTCCATGTCACAGTCTTTCAACAACTCTAGCCACCTCATCTGCCTCATGTTCAGGTCCTTCTGCATGAATACATACTTCAAATTCTTATGATCTATCAATATTGCTACCCGATCGCTATATAAATAGTGCATCAATAACTTAAGTGTAAATAATACTGCTACTAACTTCAAATTATGAGTTGGATAGTTCTTCTCGTGATGCCTGAGCTGCCGAGAAGCATACACTATCACTCTCCGTTGTTGCATCAAAAAACATCCAAGTCCTTTGCCAGATGCATCACAATATCCTGTCAATCCTCCAGAGCTCGGTAGAAGAGTCAGGATTGGTGCAAAGATTAAATTCTTCTTCAACTCTTTAAAGGCTATCTAGCATTTTGCTGACCATATAAACTTAACTTCCTTTTGCTTCAACCTAGTCAATGGTGTCAAGATCTTAGCAAAGTCTGACATAAATCTTCTATAGTATCCTGTCAAGCAAAAGAAACTACGTACCTCTGCCACCATCTTTGGAACTGGCTAGTTCTCTACTACATCTTCCTTCTTAGGATCAACTGAAACTCATGCTCCAGAAATAATGTACCCAAGAAAAGATACGTGATCAAGCCAAAACTCATACTTACTAAACTTCGCATATAACCGGTGCTCCCTCAGAGTCTGCAGTACTATCTTGAGATGTTCTCCATGCTCCTCCTCATTATGAGAATACAACAGAATGTCGTCTATAAATACTACCATAAATCGGTCTAAGTATGGCATGAAGACATGGTTAATCAAATTCTTGAATACCGCTGGAGCATTTGTCAGTCCGAATGGCATAACTAAGAATTATAATGCCCATTTCGTGACCTAAATGTTGTCTTCAGTATATTCTACTCCCGGACTACTTAATGATATCTTGATCGTAAATCTATCTTGGAGAAGACTCTTGCTCCAGTTAATTGGTCAAACAAATTATCTATTCTTTGCAATGGGTACTTGTTCTTTACTGTCACCATATTCAACCGCCTGTAATCCATACATAACTGTATCGATCCATCCTTCTTCTTTACTTATACCGCTGGTGCTCCCCACGGTGATCCAATGATAGGGATAAACTTCTTCGCCTTCAATTCTTCCATGTGTCGATATAACTGATCAAGCTATGATGGTGACATTGGGTATAACTTATGGGATACTAATTTTTCTCCTGGCATTGACTCTATATATAACTCTACTTCCCTAACTGGAGGTAATTCGGGAAGTATATCAGGAAAGACGTCCATGAACTCTTCAACTATCTTGGGTACCGGGTCTTCTTCCTTTGCTACTATTGTGACTCCTTTCTTATGCTGCTCTCCTCATATTCTACTAAGGACAAACTCTTCTAGACCGAGAATTATGAACAACACTCTACCCTCACGATAATCTATCACTGCATGACTATCTCTCAACCAGTTCATGCCTAAGATAACGTCAAATTTTTCCATAGGAAACTCGATCAACTTTGCAGGTAATAAATACCCACATACTACGACTGGACATGCTAGGCACACCCTACTAACTTCTATGATCCTATTATCAATGAGTATATTCAGCCTCTCTGGCAATGCCTCAAACTTTAATCCAACACGTGTCGCATATTATGCAGAAATGAGTGCGAAGCTCCAGAATCAAATAAAGCTATGGCAGAAAAGGTTGTAACAGAAATATCTTCCAATACGTCGCACGATGCCAAAGCTTCCTCCAAAGATAAGGTGAACGCCTTTCCTTGGCCTTGTCGAGCTCCATGTTGATGTCTTCCTTACGGTTGTTACTGAAGTCCCTGCTGATTCTGCTATTGTTGTTGTCTATAAAGCTAGGCCTGCATTATGAATGGATGATGAGCTAAAGGTCGTACTGCTGTTGGTCCTCCTTGCTGCACTGTCCTTGGATTTGATAATGCAAAAAACTATTGTACTAGCCCTTCTGGCCTCTGTATCAATAGGCATGGGACAAACATATGATCGGGGCTCCCATATCTCAAGCATTGTCCATCTATTTGTTGCCTGGCAAACATCCCAGGAATGACCTCCTTTGCCATAATAGGTTCAACCTGTCTGCGCTCTCCGTCGTTATTATTGTTGCCTCGGCTGCTGCTGCCGAGTTGGTGCCATCACTGTCAAGGTCACTGGCCTTCTTTTATCACGTCATAGATGCGAATTCCAGGGGATGGTACTGATATTCGCGGTACTGGTCCTCCCTCATTGCTCTATCCAAGAGGCCTTTTCCGGTCCACTCTTGTTGATGCAATGCTTTGGGAGGTAAGCTTAAACCTCTTTGCCACTATCAATATTGCCTCGAAGGTCTGGTAGTCATGCACCTATGTCACGCCCCAGTCCCAAAATATACGGAACCAGGCCACGTGGCATTGGCCAGCTGACACGTCACTAAGGGATTACCCAATTTAATGGTCCCAAATGAACGTGCTACGCTGTCCTAAAATACTAACAAGTTTAATATAGGTAGAGTCTAATCTCATCCACAAAATGTCAAGGAATATGGGAAAAAGTGAAAACAATAATATAGCAAGACTAGAGCATCGTCTAGCTAGGTAATGAGGCTCCGTCTTCAGATAAACATGCCACTATTTGATAATCAATGGAATAAATAAAACTAGGTTTATACCAAACCTTTTCTTAGGTTTACAAACAAGAAGTACTATTAATCCTATACGAGGATGTTAAGTACAAATTTTAATCTGGGTAAATATTGCTATAGGAGTCTGATCTGTAGTCGATCACTTTGTCCCTTGGACCACACGATGATGAAGAAGTGCTGTAGAAGACGAAGAAGCTTCAATGATTTCAAGAAGGAGTGGATGCTTGTTGCCAAAATTGTCGATCACTACTCTCTGTCTGAGCTCTTCTCTCTCTGTTCTTCGATTTCTTTTAACTTTTTTTGACCCTTGTTCGACCTTGATTCTTCCACCCCCTGACTTCAATTCTCCAAAATTTTGACCCTGGACCTCTGCCAATAGAGGTCTCTATTTATAGGGTTTTAGTGACAATAACCATCCAGTCGGCGTAGAAGCCGGATAGTGGAGAGTATGACACTTTTTACGCGGCGGTTATAATAACTGCCACCCACGTATAGATGATCTTCTGATTAAGCGTGTGACGTGTGTCCCATGATGAGAAAAAGCGTATAACTGCTGCGAAGATCACGACATGAGAGCCACGTAGGTAACTACCCCTCGCGTAGAAAAGGTTGGCGTAGAAGCCAATAACTGTCACCATGGCGTAGAAGCCAAATAGTTGTCAGGTTGGACAAGAAGCCTTATAGGCGTAGAAGCCTTATAGGCATAGAAGCCTGATGCTGTATGGATAGGTAGCCAGCGTTAAAGATAGCCGTTTCTCTTTCTTTGACTGGGGCTTTGAGCGTATTAGCGTGCTCCTTATAGCTGAAAGTAGCCCGGTGGCGTATTCCAAGGGATAGCGTACAACGTGCTCCTATAGATAAAAATAGCCTGATAGCGTAATATGTAGGGGTGATGATGTAGACGTGTTAGCCGTAATTATGGCTCGCCTAGTCTTTGAAAATATAACCAAATCTCGTGCATTTAATGCAGAGATCTGCCACCATTCTGAGCATTAAATGCAGAGACGTGTCTCGAAGATCTGCTACCATTCTGAGCATTAAATGCAGAGACGTGCCTCGAGCTCTGTACAAAGAGCAGCTTTTGACGTGGCAGCTCGTTTTGTCTTCTGCTGAGCGTAAAAGCTCACGTCTGCCTGTGTAAAACTTGGCAGCGTATTCCCTTGTATGCGTAAAAGTACTTTGTATCAGGGAAACGTCACTAAACGACGGTTTGGGTCTCTGTGCCGCACCATCATTACAGCCGTCGTCTGGATAGTCGTGTAGTACTTTTTGTCAGGAGTCAGGTTCACTGCATGATCTGACAGGTTCATTCGAGGAATATGAAGCGTTCCTCGTACAACTTCCCCTCGCATTAAAAGCGAATGAGTTTTACGCCAAAGTGGCGATGCAACAAACCTTTTACGCTGAAGTAGTCTAGAAATACTGCTTTACGCGGATTGTCCTTGAGCTTATATTTTACGATGTACTAACGATAAAGCTCTGTTGTATGCCGATGGTTCAGAAGTTATATTTTACGCAGCCCAGCACTAAAATGCTGCGTATAACTCTACAACATATTTTTCATGCTTCTACAAGACCCCCTTCAAAGTTTTCAAATTCCTCGTAATTTGAAACACTTTGAATGAAGCATGAAACGGTCAAGTCTGACTCGTTCTTCGAGGCTAATTTCTTGGCAGATTTTTAGGGATCTGTTGGGATTCGGTGTGTTCTCTTTTGTCTATATAAAGGCTGAGGAGTTAACCTGTTCTTCCCATATTTCCTTCACCACACAGAGATGATTGCCAGATTTTGTCAAGTCGACTTGAGGAAGAAGAAGATCATGTTCTTCCAGTATATAAGAAGCCAAAAAAGAAGACATCTTTGAGCAAATGTCCTCTGCAACGATGGATCATGGAAGGATATCATAGCTTCCTTTGCTCGGGATAATCAGCAACTTCATATGGCGATTCGTCCAAGAGAGAGGAAGGGTCGTATTAGACCACACAGCTTGCAAGCTGTATTTTCTCCCATCATGACGGTGGACGAGGGCAGACAAACTGACCCTGTCTTCCAATACTGAGTTGGGTCTAACACCTCAACTTAATCTGTCATGGCGTATGGAGGATAGGCTTTTGAATAATTTATACAGGCCCAGTTGTATCCTTCCATCATTGATTATTTTAATGTTCATCGACTGTGGAAGTCGATGAACTGCTGCAGAAGACGGATAAAGATCTCCACCAATGCGAGAACCTGTCAGAACAGACTCTTGGTGTGATCCTAAATGAAAATAAGAAACCCTTTGCAGACGGGATTTCCCTCATATGTAATCATGAAGATGAAAAAACCCCTTTGTAAACTAGATTTCCCTCATATGTAATCATGATTTAATAAAAATGTCTTCTTTTGCATATCTGATGATTTAGCCATATTCTTTGCTGTGATAAAGTCTGAATATGTGTAGCTTCGACATGTCTGCATAACTTTATGCCGACTCTGATAAAAAGAGTATTTGGTCCCGTCCTGTCTTTTACGTATAACTGAAGATGCGTAGAAAGCTTGTTTAGCATTTAAGTCGAATATTCGAACTGTCCTGCTGTTTCGAACGAGAAGTTGCGTAGAATTCTGAACTGTCACTTCTGATAAGAAGAATTCTTTGTTCAAACCGTCATCTTCAAGAATAATTTCCCAAAAATCCCTTAAAATAGGGCAATAAATAGCTGTCAAAAACTGAGTCGACATCTTGAACTGTAGAAGAAATATTCAGACTGGATTTCTAGATGAACTTCCAATCGGCCCAAAGAGAAGAGTCATTTCCAATGTTGAACTCTGTATCCTTTGGGTACTTGGGATATTTTGAGGCCAAGAAGAAGTATTTTCTATATGAAACCTTGCAATTGACCGCCTTGAGATTTGGTCAGATATACGCATATTTTGGCCTGCGTATTTTCAGATACGCAGAAAGTCATAGATCTGTAATATAGATGAGCATAAAATCATAAGTTCGTAGCCTCTCGAGCGTAAAAGCTGCTGAGCATAAGAGCATCTGGGCGTATAAACTGTAGATTTGTAGCTTCTGAAAAGAAAATTTTTGAGCGTGAAGTCGTAGATTTGTCGCCTCTGAGCGTAAAAAGCTTCTGAGCATGAAATCATAGATTTGTAGCCTCTGAGCGTGAAGTCATAAGTTTGTAGCCTCTCGAGCGTAAAAGCTACCGAGCATAAAATCATCCGGGCGTAAAATCATAGACTTATAGCCTCTGAGCGTAAAATCGTTGATTTGTAGCTACTGAGCGTAAAAATCTCCTTGGCGTAAAAGATACGAATCTGTTCTGCACGAAAACTTTTCGAATTCGCTGACTGTCTGCTTTCCCTGAGTAATAGGCTGACGTAGTCCCCAATCATAACCGAATATTAAATATCAAATTTGGTTAAGGATTCGAGGAGTCCATCTGAACTCTATATATATCCCAAGGTTTTCAGAGAGAAGACTCTTCACCTGTCTTTTGAAAAAAGTAAACTTTCGTCTCTTTGAGTTCTCTCATTCGTTTCTTCTCTAAGCATTCTGAGTTTTTAGCAATGGCCCCAAAACCAATTTCCTCCTCTAAGGGAAAGAAGGATGCCTCCTCTTCTCGCTCCTCGGCCCAAGCAAGAGCAACTCCCGTCGGGCAAGGCGAGCCTCGCTCTGAACGAAGTGTCCCACCGATGAGCTATGCACCGGGCGTTATAGGTAAAGTTTTTGAGATGACAAGAACGAAGAAAACCCTTCGCACACGTTGTACGTGAATGCGCTAGGTCATTTCCTGTGTTGATAGCCTCTTCGAGGAAGATGATGCACAGGGATATTTCATCTTTTACGCCCATATTTCTAATGTGTCAGCGTAAAAACTCCATATTTTCGCAGTTCTGGCGTAAAAGCTTTGACTGTCGAAATTTGGCGTATACTGCAAATTTTGAGTGTTACGCTCTGGATCAGAATTTCGGCGTAATAACTCAAACTTTGGCATTCTGGCGTAAAACACAGACTGTCAGATTTTTGTGTATACTACCAATCTTGAATTTTATGCCTTGGAATGAGATTCCAGCGTAAAAAGTCAAGTTTTTGCAGACTTGGCGTAAAAGCACAGACTGTTGCTTTCTGGCATAAGTTGCAAGATTATGAGGTCTAGTATAGAAACTGACGTATTTTTCTTGCACTTTGTAGTTAACTTGTATGCATCTCCGTTGGCTGAGGTGATGGGTTCTGCTGCTGGGATGCTGCATTCCAATTACCTGGAGGTTTGTCCCATGTGACATTTCCTATTTCTGGACCCCAATATCCTGAAGAAAGGGGAATCCTGATATCGTCTCAAGGAGAGCGAATGCTGTTGAGCATGATCAATGGAGAGCCCCTGGCGTATATAGACGGGGCACAATATATAAAATCAGCTTTTCTCTTCGGAGATATGATTGACAAACAATCCCAGATGAAGCCCAAGAAAGAACTATAGGTTTTTCCTGCCGGGGGCTTGGTCCTGTATCTGCCCAGGATACTGAGAGATTATCCTATCTCGGCATTCTTCTATGCCATGCATCCCAGGAGGATGTCATGGACTCTGACTCCCAATCTCCACGGCCAACCGGGGAAGATATTTTACCAGAAAGGATCCGACCAAGGGTCGTTTGTAAGCCGCCCTTCCGGCTCGGTCATGCCGTTCATGGGATTGTATCCGCGCAGTGTCCCAAGTGAAGACACTTCACTGCTCGAACCACTTCAATTACCGACTTTCTGCAATGACATCATGGGTCATGGAGGAGTATACCCTAAGGTTAATCCCCGGACAAATGGGTGGGTTACCCCTACAAATCTTCGATGGGCTCATTTAGCTGACTGGGCCCTGAAGCATTTTCAGACTGAGTTGGAGAGCATTGGTCTATACGCGGCTGTGAATGCCACCAGTGTTGGGGGGTTACCTCTCAATCCCAACCTGTTTCTGGCTTTGATGGAGCGATATATCTCGCTCACCGGGACTTCCGCCACTCCACTGGGGGAGTTGGGATTGGCCCTTCACGAAATGACAGAGATTTCAAGACTGCCAATGGGGGATACTCCTTATGAAGAGTATGTTCCCATAAATCAGAAGCTGGGAGATACATACCCTCGGGTAGTGGCAGTATACCAGGAGCTGATGTGTCACTACCTGGCGTGCACCACCTTCTATAATGAGCCCTCTGATTTGGCTCATACCAACAAATGGGCGTCCTACCACTTCTTCTATCAGGCCAGGACTGCTAAGCTAGACAAAGTCGTGGATAGTAGGGATAGGCCTTTGAGCTTTCTGAGTGTGCTTAGTGCTCAGGTAGTCGATGATCTTATGGAAGACGCTGGGGCTTCAGATCAAATTCTCGGCGAAGGGATAGGGAAATATCCCGCGGGCACTAAAGCCTACAGTTATTTGAGGCATTGCCGCAGGCCTCTGTCCAAGGAAGCTCAACTGGCTGGCTTCCTCTCTATATGGATGCGCCGACTGGTAGTACCCGACATTGCATCTGCGGATCGTATTCACCGCAACATCTTATGGCCTGCCGGGCGTCTGGTGTTCGGGGCAAGACTGGGCTTGCTCCCTGCCATGGTATGCCGCATACAAGCTGGCGTGAGGGCCCTTACTGATGGGCTGCTTGCCGATGAAACTCGGCATGACAGCTTTCCCCGGGTAAAATTATCGTTCCAGTACTTGATGGGATGGTTAATTCTCCATAACCCCAGGGTGATGTCTCCCGGCCCTGGCAGTAGTTCGGGGAGTAATTTCTTGTTAAATTACAAGAATTCTACCTAGAACGTGACCACAGTTTTAGACTGTCGGCGGGCACTAAATTTTAGTCATAATTGGAAGCTCTTCTGCACCGTCCCCTCTATACATCTCAATCAATAGGGGAGCAGGCTTCAGGACTCAGGTGAAGGGAAGACCATTCTTTCTTCTGAAGCTTTTAATTGGTTGTTCTGTATTAGACCTTCCCATTTATTGTACAGAAGTGAAGACCAATGCTTCTTGGAGCCTTACCTGCCTAGTCGGTTCGCCAGGCAGTTTGGGTATGACCAATTGCACGTGGGCAATGCCGTCACCAGCTTCAAGTCCAGGGGTAGACTTATTGATGGAGAGAGAGGATGGCGGTATTTCATAATGGGTTGCACTAGAGCAGCTTTTACTGTGCCCGCAACTTCACTCTCCATGGAGTTGCGCATCCTCCATTCGTATGCCCAGTTTTATATGGCAACCAATACCTTCCATCGCGATTTTGATATGCGTGGAAGTTTTAGGATGCCCTCTTCTAAGTCAGCACGAAGAGACGAAGTCCCATCAGTCTCCTCTGACGAGGGTGAGGATTCTGTCAATCCAGATGAGCCTTTGTTGGCAGTACCGAAAGGCAAAATACCTCCACCTGCAGGGCCTCTGGTTATCTTTGGTAAGCGAAGGGCTCATGATCTGAAGGAGACTTCCCCTCGCAAGAAGAAGAAGAAGAAGACGGTTGATTGTCCTGTCAGAACTTCCTACTCTGAAGTTCCTAGAAGTGAACCTGTTCTTTCCCCTGTTGGGGATGATCTTTTGATTAGAGATTCCTCGCCTTTTAGAGAGGGAACCTCTACAGTTCCGGCTAGAAGTGCCGAAGAATCTTTGCTCGAGGCTGCTGTTGCTGCTACCGCTTCAGGTAGTGGTACGAGATCGCCTTTAAGGCCAAGCAAAATAAGAATATTTTTATCCATATCAACAACGGGAGAAATCCCTGCCGCGTCTGTAAGTATACCTAGCGAGATTCCACCTGATGAACCTCGATTGGATCTGGGTGAAGACTTGGAAGAATACCTGCCAATGTCAGTTGACACACCCCCTTCTCCAGGTATGACAGCTCGCTTAGCATCATTAAGAAATGATTTAGCTGTACTGGCCGTCGACGCGACATATATACCATCGGCCATGGGTAAATATCGTCTTTATGCCTCTTTTAGAAAAAAAATTAATATCAGGTTGATATTAACTTTCTCTTGTCTTCTTTTCAGGGGAGGATTTCTACGGGGAGGATAGGGTCGACCCACCTTTTGGCTCTGTTTCAGCTCCTGTCTATGGCACGGAGGTGCCTGACTTTGAAGAGGAAACATTTTCGGGTGCCGGCTCGCCCGAAATGGTTCCGATATCTCGAGAGGAGGATGAGCCTGTCATTACGACAATGCCTACTTTGAGTACGCCGGCCACTTCGTCCGTTGTTGGTGCTTCTGCTTTTGTCGTGCCATCTTTGGAGGCGACGACTGTGGCAACATCGTCTGCAGTCATTCCTGGAGGGGGATTCGCCGATATTACAGCCACTCCCAGTGTCCATTCGGATCTAGCCATGCTGACTGAGCAGTATACTAGTATTTTCTACACTACCTTGAAAACGCTGATATCAATGGTGCTGGAGAAGAATCTAGGCTTCGAGGCTCTGAGAAGGTCCTCCCAGTTTGAGATAGTGCCGATCAAGGATTTCAACGATACTGGGAGAGCTAATACACTGGAGCAGATAGTTAATGGTTTGGGATAACCCATTAAAAATTATTTGCAGCTATCTCGAGGCAACATTGACGGTCTCGTTCAAGCTAGGTATGACTCCTTAACTGCAGAGCTTGCTGGGCAACTGGAATCCCTGAATAAATACATCCAGGAACAGCAACAGGAGATGGATCAAGAACGTACCGAATTAGAATATGTCATTCTCCAGCTGACTCAGTGCGAAGCCGAATATGAGGAAGAGACAGCGAGGGTCCACAGACTGAAGGATGAACTCGCTCAAGCAGAGGCGAAGGCTCTCTCTTTGTCGGCAATCCGAGATGTGCTGAAGGATCGAATAGAGACTGCTCAGCAGAACCTGACACATGTGGGTGTCATCCACGCAGGCTTTGTACGTGCTTGGACCAAGCTATCTGCTTTGAACAATGATGCAACAAGGTTGGAGCGGGCTCGCGCCGATGTGTTGAACTCCAGGGATGAGAGAATGGTTGCTCTGACACAGCAGATTAGCGACTTAACTGCTCCTCCCAAATGATGTACCTTTTTGCTTTTTTATATGTAATTTTGCTCTTTTTGAGAATAATAAAGAGACTTTATCTGACTTTGTGGACCCATCATTTTGGAATATAAATGACAAGTTAGGGTAAAAGTGATATCAGAGGTAATATGGACGTGATATACTTTCGGTAAGCTTCAGCTGGATATATCTATTCAGAGGTTATATGGACATGATAGAATATGATCCAACTAAAATTTGTACACAAAACACTATAAGAGGTAATATGGACGTGATAGGTCTTAAAGTTCCAAATTAGTTAAACATATCTATTCAGAGGTTATATGGACATGATAGAATATGATCCAACTAGTTTTGTTTTGGAAGTAGTATTATCAGAATAAGATCTTCACCATACTCCGTTTAGCAAAGAAGATTAAGCATAGTACCTCTTCAGGAATTTGCCGTTGATAGGAGCCATTAACAAGTCTCTATTAGGCTTGGCTAATCTGTAAGCACCGTTTGAGAACATCGTCTCGATCACATAAGGGCCTTCCCATTTGGGCTAGAATTTACCCTTACTCTTGTGAGTAATGATCATTGGCCTTCTTACGGCTAGTACTAGCCCGCCAACTTTGAACACTCTTTCCTTTACTTTTTGATTAAAGCTTTAGAAATGTATGCCTGGTAGAATGCGATGCGCTGTTGAGCTTGGAGGCATTTTTCATCTAATCCTTCTAGCTCTTGAAGCCTTAATAGGTCATTTTTTTCCTGAGTCAACTCATTAGCCACTGCTATCCTGAGTGACGGAATTTGAATTTCGATGGGGAGGACTGCTTCACTCCCATAAACTAGTGAGAATAGGGTATAACCCGTCGGTGTTCGTACCGTTGTGCGGTAAGCCCAAAGATATTCTCCTAGCTTCTCGTTCCAATCTCTTTTGTTCGAAGAGATAAACTTTTTTAAGAGTTTGATAATGGTTTTGTTGAAAGCTTCCGCCAAACTATTAGCAGTAGGATTGTATGTCGTAGAGGCCACATTTTGTATTCAATTTTTATTGCAAAATCGGTGGAATGCTTGGCTGATGAATTGAGGCCCGTTGTCATGAATTATCCTTCGAGAAATTCCAAATCGATAAATGACGTGATGCTTAATGAAGCTGATCACGTTAGATGTCTTTACCTCAACAAGAGGGATCGCCTCTGCCCATTTGGAGAAATAATCCGTGATGGCTAATATAAACCGGTGACCTCTGAAAGAAGACGGGTGAATAGGACCAATGATATCCATACCCCATGCTTTGAAAGCCCAGGATGCTACCATAGGATGTAAATGTTCAGAAGGTTGATGTATAAAATCTGTATGAACCTGGCAGACTTTGCACTGTCTTGCATATTTTATTGCATCTGTGATCATAGTAGGCCAGTAATAACCCATCCTCCTGATACGATCCTGAAGCTTAGGACCGGGTTGATGCGCTCCGTATACGCCATCGTGAGCTTTACGGATAAACAGCTGTGCTTCGTCAACAGAGAGACATCGTAATAATAGTCTGTCATAAGTCCGGTGATATAGACATTGTGAACACGCATCGAAATAGAAGCGTAATGATCGTCTTTTGACGGATACTACTTCTTTAGGGTCTTCCGACAAGATTTTGTATGCTACGAAATCTATAAAGGGACTTCTCCAGTCTCTCTTTGGAAAATCTATGTTCACAGCGTAGCTGCGTTCCTTGTGAAAGTTGTTTTTCACACAGAATAAATCTCTATTAAGAAGGATCACCGAATTCTGCCTTCTTATAGGAATAGCTAAATCTGCAGCTAGACTGGCTTGGGCATCAGCTTCCAGATTCTGAGATTGAGGCACATGCTCTAGGAAGAACCCTTTGAAAGACATGGCTATTTCGATCGTTGCTTGGTGATAAGGGATGAGGTCTGTATTCCGGACTTCATATATTCCTCTGACTTGATTGACGATCAGTAGAGAATCACCGAAAGCTTCCAGGTATTCGACGTCTAATTCTTTAGCGACTTGGAGCCCGATTAATAGGGCGTTATATTCTGCCACGTTATTAGAGCAGGGTTCGCTAAGAGAATATGCTCGATAGATGACGAGTTTATCAGGAGTAACTAGGATAATTCCTACTCCTGAAACCACCTTTTTCCTGGGGCCTGTCCTGGAGGCACCATCGAAGAATAGCTTCCATGTATCATCTTCCATTGCAGAATTACATTCTGCAACTTCGTCGGGAATATTCTCGTATAATCTGGAGGTTTCTGGAATCGGATGAGCAGCTAGGAAATCAGCCAATGCTTGACCTTTGATGGACTTCTGAGGGACGTACACCATATCATACGGTGTTAATAACATCGCTCAAGTCGCGAGTCAGAAATTAATAACACTTGGCTTGTTCATCAATACCCGAAGAGGAATGATCCTGGAGATGATATGAATAGTCTGGCCTGTAACATAATGTCGTATTTTCTGAATGGCGAACATTAGGGCCAAACATTCTTTTTTCACTGGATTGTACCGGTGTTCAGCTCCGACCATCATCCTGCTTAAATAGTAGATAGCCTGTTCATGACCCTCATCGTTCTTCTGTGCGATGAGAGCTCCCAGAGAATGATCCATTGCTCGAACATACAGCAAGAATGGTCTTCATATGACGGAAGGCACCAGAACTGGAGGATTAGTGAGGTAGCATTTGATGTCATTAAACGCTTGCTTAGAGGCTTCGTCCCATACAAAGGATATACCTTTCTTCATGAGACGAGAAAAAGGCTGACACCTTCCAGAGAGGTTGGATATGAATCTTCGGATATAAGCCAGACAACCTTGAAATCCTCTGAGTTCTCTCAGATTGCGGGGTGGTCGCATTTCTAAGATGGCCTTGACTTTATCAGGGTCCACTTGAATACCTTTGGCGGTTATGACAAATCCCAGGAATTTGCCACTAGATACACCCAGAAAGGACTTTGTAGGATTCATTTTGAGTTGATGTTGGCGCATCAACTCGAAATACTTTCTTCAGGTCTTGGATGTGATTATCCTTGTGGCGACTTTTGACAGCTATGTCGTCTACGTAACATTCCACTGTTTTACGTAAATGCTCATGGAATATGTTACTCATAGCTCGTTGGTACGTAGCTCCGACATTTTTTAGTCCAAAGGGCATGACCGTATAGCAATATACCCCCAATGGTGTACGGAAGGCAGTATGCTTTTCGTCTTCAGGATGTATCTTGATTTGATTGTATCCTGGAAATTCGTCCATGAAGGACATGCGTTCAAAACCGCATGTATTATCGATCATAACGTCTGTAATGGGAAGAGGAAACTCATCCTTGGGGCAGGCTGCATTCAGATCTCGGTAATCGATGCAGACGCGTACTTTTCCATTTTTCTTCATGACCGGGACAACATTGGTGACCCAGTCGGGATGTTATTCTTTCTGGATGAAGCCGCAGGCTATCAACTTCTTGATTTCGGCTTCAATGGCGTCCATCATGTCCGGACGGAACCGACATTGATGTTGCTTCACAGGTTTCGAATTGGGTAATATATTAAGTTTATGAGTAGGCACTTTTGGATCAAGACCTAGCATATCCTCATAATTCCACGCAAAGACGTCGATATATTCTCTTATCAGCTGGATTATTTCTTTCCTTTCTTCTTCGGAAAGATTGTTACTGATAAATATCGGCTTTGGTAAAATTTCATCCCCAACGTCGATTTGGATAACTTTATCTTCTGTGGGAGGTTCTCTCTGCTCGAACCGGAGTTCCCATTGTGTATCCATTTGCTGAGCCCAAGAGTCATTCTCAAACGATTCAGATTCTTGTTCGTCTGCTTCGAGGGAATCTGTCAATATCGTATTTACTGATAATGCTCGTTCGAGATCATCATATGATGAGCCGGAGGACGATGAGCCATCTTGAGAAGAGGAAAAGATATCCTTATTTGACTTAGAAGTTGCAAGGGAGGTGGTATACCCTAACCCGAAACGAGTTCGTTGACAGTAGGGATCACCGTGCAACGACATTCGTCTGCCTTTCCCGTAGTTGAGACCTGGTTCCAGCTTCAAGTCATAACCCATACTTTGCATAATTTTCAAAGCTTGCTGGCTATATCTGTGAACCTGCATTTTATGAGCATTATCATCGGGAGAATCTTTTTGTATAGTCGATTCATTGCGCATGCGACTGAAGACTATTGAACGCTGACCGCTGTGAGTAGGCGGAACAATGAAGATAGAATCCTCATGTGGTCTATACGTCGTAATGACATTAGATGGTGACGCTACTTCCCACACATACGGATGATAGGAATCCATAGCTTTTAAGAATCTTTGTGCTATAGGTTCTATATCGTTATGGGGAGAGGATTCCTGCTCAGGAATTTGAGCGTCAATATACTAGAAAAGAGGATCTTTATTATCATCAGAAACCACGTTCCTGGTTGTATTTACATCAATCAGCTGCTTGTTGCGCCGAAGGTTGATGGCCAAGGGTGGAGGCTTCTGGTTCAAAGTGATCAACAGAGGATCACCTCTGTCTCCTGACTTGGTTTTGTTCAGGTGGATAGCCATGGGCTCCATGACTATCGGACGAGTAGTTTGCCCTTTCACCTTGATTGACAGAGGTTGTTCGGCAGAGGGTTTATCTGGATTCCGGTGGGATTCCTCCTCTGTTTTGCTTGACACCTCCTCCATGTAGTCTTGGGTGTACAACATGGCATCAGAGTAGTAGGATTCTACTCCTTTAAATGGGTTAAGGTCAGCAAACTCCGTTTGTATTGTTCCTTGGGCATCTACATATTTAAAGCATTGATGTAGAGTCGAAGGAACAATATTTTGGTCATGGATCCATGGTCTGTCCAGCAGAATACTATAGGACACCTCTGAATCAATGACATAACATATAGCCATTGATCTGAGGTCGCCAATCTGGATCCTCAGATGAATCTTCCCCAACGGCTTACTCTTTCTGGCGTTAAAACCCACGATTGTAGTGGTGGTATAAGCCAATTCGCTGGTAGGAATCCTCAATAGTCTGAGCAGACTATGAGGAATGATGCTGATCGATGATCCCGGATCTATGTGAATCCGGTCAAACTCCATAGAACCGACATATCCGGTATAATAGAGGGGTTTGTCATGCTTGTTGTGTTTCAACAACATGTCATCTTGAGTGAAAGTGATATTCGCGACCACCTCCATCACACTATGGCATTGAGGACATGCCACGGGTTCTTCATCAGGGGACTTGAGCTGGGTCAAGTATGCATCCGCCTGCATTAATGCTTCACTCAGGGCTTGACGAGTGTCTTTAGAGAGCCTGAGTAATTCAAAAATGGACAATCTGGCTGGTGTATGAGCCAACTGGGCCAGGATATCAAAATTATACGGCTTCTCTAAACCTTTGCTTTGAATATTCTTCAAAGGTTTATCAAAGTGTACATCTTTTTGCTTCCCCTTGTCCGCTGAAGTTGGTCTTGAAGGACCGGCCTCTGGTATGACAGGTTTCGGTTCTGAAGGCTTGGCAGCTGAAGCGTCTGCCGATGCTTCTTCTTGACTTCCTCCATAGTCCTTGAGGTAGGCTTTCCCTGAATGGGTTCCAGTAGCCAAAACCTCTTCTTCTGCTGTCAAGAATACCGCGACCATATGACATGGTTTACGCTTCGAGGTCTTCTTAGACTTAGCCTTAGCAGCTTGAATCTCTTCCTCGATCTTTGACACCAGATCTGGATGAACCCACATAATCTTGCCTCGCTGGGTAGTTAGTGGTACCAGGTCATGATTTTGACCTCTGGCTGGAGGAAAATTAACGATGTTCATCGTTGTCCAAGAAATAGGTACAACACCATCCGGAACTTCTTAGGGAGGCAGATTACCAAATTGTAGAGAGATCATGTTGGCTGTGACCATCTTCTCGCTGTTGCACAGAGTGATGGCCTTAGCATCAATCAAATCCTGGATCTTCCTTTTCAGTACATAACACGCTTTTGTGGGGTGATGTATGTACCTATAGAAAATACAGTACTTGGGGTTATTGGTACTGCCGACTTCATTAGGCCGCTTCACATCAGGAAGGAAAATCTTGTCGCTTTTGACGAGACACTCGAATATGCTCGAAATATCATCATCGTCGAAAGAGTACACTTCAATGGGCTTAGAAGTCCCAGGTTTCGTCTGTGTGGTTGCCGCAGTCTTTGGCCTGGACGTATTGATCGCTAGAGCTTTTTTACTTTGGAACCACGGGGATGGTCGCTGTTGGAAGATGACCTCTTGCCTTTATCAGAGGTAGATATCATAATCCCATTATCATGCGCCTTCTGACTGTTGTCTTCAGCGGCTACCGCTGAGATGATGAACGAGGGCCAATCATGGAACTGATATGGACCTATGAACACCGAGATCACCGAAAGAAGGTTCTTCCTATAAATGTCCACCAATGGCGAGTCTGAAACTCCGGGAGGCATTTGCAAAGTGGCTTGACAAAAATGTTCGATGAAAGTGCGAACGTTCTTTTTTTCCTTCTACTTTACTTTGATAAGAGAGGACATAGACATGTCCATCCCTCCTTCGTAGAATTGCGCGAAGAATAAAGTCTTGAAATCTTTAAACGAAGTAATGTAGTTGTCCGCAAGACTACGGTACCACTGATAAGCCACTCCCGAGAGACAGCCTTTGAACACTCGAGTGAGAAGGGCGTCATTCCCTTGCAATAACACAGTCATCATACTGAAGTAGTTCATGTACTGGCTCAGTGATGTCTTTCCCTCAAACAAAGTCATAGTCTGTGGTTTGTATTTAGGAGGAAAAGGGACCTCATCCCAGATAGCTGGGTACGGCTGGTTGAATTCCAACTTCTTGAGCTGATCTTTGTGCTTCAAGGCATCAAATTGGGCTTTCAATTCCCGCACTGCCTGCATTGGATCTTCAGCAGGTGGAAGGACTGCAGAGTGGTGAGAGATCGGTTGTATTGCCACTTTAACAGGAGGCAATACATTCTCTGAATTATGAAGTGGGGGAGCTGCTGATTCTTGATCTAGAACAGGCTCCTTGTTCGCGTTAGATGGTGGTAAGTCCACCCCCACACGTATTTGAGTCGAAGGGACCGATGCTTGAGCTAAAATAGCTGTGTGTTGAGTCAGCATCATCTGGTGCATATTCACCATCATGGACTGTATCTCTTTTAGAGATGTCTCCAACACAGCTATACGTTGCTCAGTACTTCCTGACGAGGAAGCTTTTTCGTGTTCATCTTCAATGGCATAGAATCCCATTTCTCTGGATGTCATTAAAGGGCTGGTATAGGTCTCTGTAGAGAATGACTCTATACTTTCAGCATATGATTCGGGAAACTGGCGACCCCCAGTGTCAGAATTAGAAGAATACAAAGCAGGTTGTCGTGACCTCTTTCGGAATACCCCAGCTTCAGTGTTCTTAAGGAGCTTGTCGAATCTCCTTTGGCTTGGAGTTCTAGAGGGATGACATCTTGAATTCGACCTTCCTCTAGGAACGTACGAAGCCATGTTCACTGATGCATGTGCAGGCTCTTCTTCCTGGAAAGACAGAGAGTAGTTCAATCGATCAAAAACCGACCGTTTTGCTTCAGAACAGCAATAATTAACTACAATCCTATGACTATTATAATAGTGCTCCTTAGGAGGCATAATAGACATACTGGAAGATCCCCTATCCTTGCATTTCTGGATCAGATATTCATGCAAGTCGGGAGGATTTACAGATGAAGAAGAAGAAGAAGATGGCTTGTTCCTCTTGTTTACATCAGTTGGCATACGGATATTGGGAACCATAACTTTTCCCCTGCCACCTGTATACAACAAGTTAGCCATCTGAGTAGCAGATAATCCCCGAGGAGTGTGTCACTCTACAAATCGGGTTTTCTTTACGCTGAGGGGTTTAACCTGGCATAATTTGTAGCTCTGCTCAGACTGGCGTAAAACAGAAGAAGCCTTCAATCGGCCATCCGCTTCTCGCGTAATCTGGAGGGCGGGCAGATTTTTCTCTTACTGGCGTAAAGGCCGAGAAGTTGATTGGTCCGCCATTTGTTTTCCCTTGCATAGATTGTAGGGACTATCTGCTTTTCCGCGAAGGGCAGATGCATTCTTACGCGCGGAGCACGATTAGAATTTCTGATTTGGCGCTGAGGCATTATCAGAAATCTTGTCTGCCATGTCACAGATGGGAGACAGAGTTTTACGCGCAGAGCGCAGAGTAGACTTCTGGACTAGCACTGAGGCCTTGTCAGAAGTTTTGTCTGCCACATCACTGACGAGAGATAGAGTTTTACGCGCGGAACGCGAAGGTTGTGCAGCTACAACCTGGGTGGTCTACGAAATCGGAGAGTCGACAGGAACGGTAGTGGATGTCCTTGGCATCCAGACCTTACGCAGTTTCCTGTTGTCTTGAACAGAGAGATAGTGAGAGCTACCCCCTGCTCGAAGCATATCTTCGTAGGCAGACTAGTCGAACTGGACGACTAAGGTCTTCTTCATTGATCCTACTGATACTGCATCGTGTTGAGCAATTGATTTCTCGTCAGATGAGAAAGAGGTCCCCAACAGAGTCGCCATCTTATGTTTGATAATAAACGAAAAAAATAAAACTAGGTTTATACAAAATCCTTTCTTAGGTTTACAAACAAGAAGTACTATTAATCCTATACGAGGATGTTAAGTACAAATTTTAATCTGGGTAAATATTGCTATAGGAGTCTGATCTGCAGTCGATCACTTTGTCCCTTGGACCACACGATGATGAAGAAGCTTCAAAGATTGCAAGAAAGAGTGGATGCTCGATGCCAAAATTGTCGATTACTACTCTCTGTCTGAGCTCTTCTCTCTCTGTTCTTCGATTTCTTTAACTTTTTCCGACCCTTGTTCGACCTTGATTCTTCCACCCCCTGACTTCTATTCTCCAAATTTTTGACCCTGGACCTCTGTCAATAGAGGTCTCTATTTGTAGGATTTTAGTGACAATAACCATCTAGTCAGCGTAGAAGCCGGATAATGGAGAGTATGGCACTTTTTACGCGGTAGTTATAATAACTGTCACCTACGTATAGATGATCTTCTGATTAAGCGTGTGACGCGTGTCCCATGATGAAAAAATGTGTATAACTGCTGCGAAGATCATGGCATGAGAGCAACGTAGGTAACTGCCCCTCGCGTAGAAAAGGTTAGCATAGAAGCCAATAACTGTCACCATGGCGTAGAAGCCAAATAGTTGTCAGGTTGGCGTAGAAGCCAAATAGGCGTAGAAGCCTTATAGGCATAGAAGCCTGATGCTGTATGGATAGGTAGCCAGCATAAAAGATAGGCGTTCCTCCTTCTTTGACTGGGGCTTTGAGCATATTAGTATGCTCCTTATAGCTGAAAGTAGCCCGGTGGCGTATTCCAAGGAGATAGCGTACAGCGTGCTCCTATAGCTGAAAATAGCCTGATGGCGTAATATGTAGGGGTGATGATGTAGACGTGTTAGCCGTAATTATTGCTCGCCTAGTCTTTGTCACGACCCGCACCCGGTGTAAGGGTACTAGTCGGAAACAACGCCCAGCCTACGCCGCAGAATCGGTGGTAGAACGCTGTCTAGATAAACTATCTAACAATATAATGAACCACCAATAATGATAGTATACTCAATCACAGAACTAAGATGGAAATGAGCACGAATCAGATAAAGAATAGAATAGTCACAATACAACTCATGAGTCTAAAATAATACATCAATGAGTCTGAAGAAAAAATATAGAAATATGCTGGAGACAAATCCAGTACAAAGAATACTACAAAACTATAAAGCTACAACTCCAGGGTCAACTGTCTCAGTTGGGATAAGTCCCTCTTGAGCCAGGGTCTCAGAATCTAAACCCACAACATCCTGGGGTCCATAATAGGTAGGGTACTCCTCAGTGTCATCTGAAAAAATATATCCAGTCAGGAAGGAGCAGAGTACAACCCTAACAGCAGTTCTCAAATAATGATAAAAACTATGTAACAGTAAATAGTTGTGGATAAACAAGATGCATAAATAGATACAAGAAATGTATAAACAATAAGGAAGTACTGGAAAGAAATACAATAATGAACAATATGCTGATAGAACAAGAATACTAATGACTAAGTGTGTGAGTACTAGCTTTAACATGTGATCGACTTAGGAACTTGCACAAGAGTATAATGGCCTGGCTGATTATACGTGCGGTGTATGATCAACACTCACAAGGAACAAGACATGCACAAGGAGGGTATGATCACATATCTACACTAAAATACTCCCCACCCCAACTGGTATAATAGATCCAACCACGGTACGTTATGGCACTAGATTCCCCAAGAAGATAGCTAGTCTCCCCGAGAATCGGTGTCTGTACATGTACAAGATAACCAATGAAACAATACTTGCACCATATACACCATATACCAAGGAATAACATCTCATGACGAGATCCGGATATACCAATCCGTGTAACCATAGTGTCAAGAGAACATGTATATCTACACTAGATACAACGAACATAGAGGATATCATAAATGAGAAACTATCAGAGAATGTACTCGCCTGAAGTCCAATGAACAGTCTCACAAATGTCTGACTCGGTGCCTCGAAGACCTAGATATGGAATACCACATTAATACAAGGTCCCGGAAAGAGAACAAGTCAAACTAGGCAAATTCTAGGTCAATAAGTCAATTCTAAGTCAAAAGTCAACTATGGTCAACTCTAAAGTCCACTAAAGTCAAACATGGTCAAACCCAAAGTCAACCTCACAAGACATCTATAAAATAATATAGAGATAAACTACAATAATTTAGGAATCAAATTAGATTCAAAAAGAACTCACACAAAGTATACTAATAATATAATTAATATATACCCTAAAATAATATATATACAACCCAACATTTATATAAATAACATAATATATTATTACAATTATTATTCCTCACAAAACACATATATATATACATATATCTATATACAATTATAATATATAATATATACATTAAATCTGTCAAAGCGTCATTGAAAAATAGTGAATAAAATAGGATTAAATCAAAACAGTTTAAATAGTGACAGTCGGGACTGTCACCGAAGGACTGTCACCAAAACCCAAATAATAAACTGCCACTGCTTTGGTTTTCGCTGACAGTTAAACTGTCGCGGAAAAGCGTCGCAGAAAAGCTGCTGTTTTCCGCTGCTGTAATTAATGACAGGTTTGTCATTAATTGCCCGAAGGCTACAGCGGCTGCTATTAGTCGGCTAATTAATGACAGTTTTTACTGTCATTAATTCACTGTCACTAAAACAAGTTATATATATATATAATTATATATATAAAAACAGAATATATAAAACAATATATATATATATATAAACAGAATATATAAAACAGTATATATATATATATATATATATATATAAACCATTAATACAAAAATGTACATATATATATTAATATACACATAAACTTATACCTTCAAATATTTAACAAAGAACATATAATTTACATGGCTAGAAGCACACCTAAAATATTTACATTAATATCCAAATAATTACATAATAATTATAAATAATATAATTACACAATTAAACATACAAATATATTTTATAAAACATTTTATGTATAAATTATATTATTTAACAAGTAGTAACATATATATTTGCATGCAAGAAAGCTACATATTATATTGTAGATTATATTAGCACACCCAAAATATAGATCTATGCTACAATAATTACTATAATAAATACACAAAATAAATATTTAATATCCATATATATATACTAATTATAAATGAAGAATTGAACCACAATTAATTAGATCTATACAAAAATACACACAATTGGAGAGTATCTCACCGTATCCCACTAGATCTAGGATACGCATGTGACACAAGTCCAACACACAACTAAATGCACCCCGAAGGACACAAACAGATCACAAATAATATTTATGAACAAATCAAAGCGTCAAAAGTAGATCTATGTGTCCGTGTCAAAATACGACATGTTCAAAGCCCCGTGTCGGAGGAAAACCCCCAAATGACACGTATCACCAAATAGTTGGGATACGAACCACAAGTATCCCAATATGGACATGACACTAGCCTCAAACACAAATCTCATGTCCAATTGATCTATAGGATCAATTGACACACACAACAAAATATAAATTCGAAATTCCAACAAAATTGACACAAAAAGCACCATAACTGTCTCCATGGGTCTCCTATGAACACAAAACAAAGTCCTATGGGTACTACATACATATAGGTTGATTTTACATGATTAAATCTCAGATTTAGAAGCTATTTAAATGGAAAAATCTGAATTATACCTATTGGGAGATGGATTTCCAATGAAACCTCCAATTGAGATGAACTTGCTTCCAAATTGTAGATCCTTGCTCCTCTTTGTAGATCCTTGCTTCCTTCTTCTAGATCCTTGCTTCCTCCTTCTCTAATGGTGAATTGGGAAGAATTTGGAATGAATTTGGTAGGGAATTGGATTGGGAATGGAGGGAATTTGGTAGTGGGAGAATTCTAGATCTAGATTTGGAATGAGATGAGAGGAGAGAGAAAATTTCCCCCCTCTTTAATAGGCCGGCCATAGCCCCTCCCCCAAGCAATTGTAAAATGTCCAATGTACCCCTTGGGGCTTCTCATGAAGAAATAATTAAGGAAGGAAGCTTCTAGTCTAATCATTTAATTAATTTAATCCATCTCCTTAACTATGGGCTTTCTAAATGGGCCAAGTCTAACTAATTAATTCATGTTGGTCCATGGGTCCAAACTAAACTAGTTGGGTCCACTAAAATAAGTCCAAAATAATTAAATAATATCTAACAACAATTAAATAATACAACAAAAATTATTTACCATGCACAATATTTATTTAAATAGGAAATTACTAAAATACCATTTTTCCTAAAATGTGGTAGTGACAAGTCTACCCTCCTTAAAATAATTTCGTCCTCGAAATTCAAAGACGAAAACTACCCCCAGAAAATTACAGAACAGAACTAAAGAATCACAACTAACTAATGAACAGAACATAACAATGAACAGAACATAACTAGAAATAACATACCTCAAGGTACAAACAAATATGGATAACGCTCTCGCATTTCATCCTCTCTCTCCCAGGTAGACTCCCCCGGAGAGTGATGCCTCCATGTGACGCGCACCAAAAGAATAGTCTGGTTCCTCAGCACCTTCTCTCTCCGATCCAGAATCCCAACTGGCTGCTCTGGATAGCTAAGAGTAGGGCCCACCTCTATCTCTGAGTGATCCAATACATGACTAGGATCTGCCACGTATCGTCTCAACTGTGACACATGAAACACGTTGTGCACTCCCTCCAATGCAGGTGGCAAGTCTAGTCTATAAGCAACTGCACCGACCCTCTCTAGAATAGTGAAAGATCCAATGAATTACGGACTAAGCTTTCCGCCTCCACCGAAGCAAATCGTGCCTCGTGTCGGAGAAATCCTCAGAAACACCAAACCACCCACCTAGAACAAAACACCACCTTAAGAACTTATCTATAACAAACAACCAAGAACAAGCACACAAAATAAAATCTAAACTATACCTCAAACTCCAAGGGTCTCCGATGGCTATCGGCCCAATGCCGTTGTCTGTCCTGCGCCACTTGGAGTCTGTCTCTGATCAACTGAACCTTCTCTGCTGCATCCACAACCATCTCTGGCCCAAGCAAAACTCTCTCTCCAACATCGTCCCAAGACAAAGGAGTACGACACCTCCGACCATATAGAGCTTCAAAAGGTGACATCTCTATACTGGCCTAGTAACTGTTGTTGTAAGCAAACTCTACCAAATGGAGATGGTCCTCCCAAGAACCCCCGAAATCTAGTACACAAGTGCGCAACATATCCTCGAGAGTCTGAATAGTCCTCTCTGACTGCCCATCTGTCTGGGGATGATATGCAGTACTGAACTTGAGCTGAGTGCCCAAACTCTCCTGCAAACTCCTCCAGAAATGAGAAGTGAAACGACTATCCCGATCTGAGACTATGCTGACGGAACTCCATGTATCCTAACGATCTGCCTCACATACATCTCTGCCAGCTTCTCCGTAGATAAACCCACCTTGAAAGGCAAAAAGTGGGCCGACTTGGTCAATCTATTAACAATGACCCAAATCGCGTCTTTCCCTCCTGGAGATCGTGGTAGTCCGGACATAAAATCCATAGTAATGTGTTCCCACTTCCACTCTGGAATGGGTAATGGCTGAAGTAAACCTCCTGGCCTCTGCCTCTCGGCTTTCACCTGCTGGCACACTAAGCATCTGGATACAAACTGTGCCACTTCCCTCTTCATGCCATACCACCACACACTCTCTCGCATATCCCGATACATCTTGTTAGCACCTGGATGTATGGAATACTGAGAGCGATGCGCTTCCTGTAATACCTCCTCTCGCAACTCTCCACTAGGCACACATAATCTAACTCCATGCCTCAAAGATCCATCCTTTGCAATAGTGAAATCATCCTCCAATCCTGCTCTCACCTGAGCTCTGATACTCCTCAAAGATACGTCATCATACTGTGCTGCCTTGATCCTATCCATCAAATCTGAATGTATCTGCAATCCCCATATCTGCATAGCACCACCCGGAATAATCACCTCAATGCCCAAGCTCTCCAAGTCCTCCAACAAATATCGATCCTGCGTCAAGAACATAGCTACCGGATACCTGCTCAAAGCATCGGCAACTACATTGGCCTTCCCAGGATGATATTGCAAAGAGATATCAAAATCCTTCATCAGTTCCAACCACCGACGCTGCCTCATGTTCAACTCCTTCTGCGTGAAAACATACTTCAAGCTTTTGTGGTCTGTGAAGATCTCCACACGCTCTCCGTACAAATAATGTTTCCACAACTTCAGGGCGAATATGACAGCTGCCAACTCCAAATCATGGGTAGGATAGTTCTTTTCATGAGGACGCAATTGCCTGGATGCATAGGCAATCACTTTCCCATGCTGCTGAAGAACATAACCTAAACCCTTTCCCGATGCATCACTATAAATAGTAAAACCTCCGGACCCTGATGGCAATATCAAAATAGGAGCAGACGTCAACCTCTTCTTCAACTCCTCAAAAGCGGCCTGGCAATCTTCCGTCCAAACAAACTCCACATCCTTCCTTGTGAGTCTGGTCATCGGCTCGGCAATCCTCGAAAAATCTTGCACAAACTTTCTGTAGTAGCCTGCCAATCCCAAGAAACTCCTGATCTCTGCTACCGAACTCGGAGTCTTCCAAGATTCCACTGCTGAAATCTTCTTCGGATCCACTGAAATACCATCACCAGTCACAACATGCCCCAAGAATTCCACCTTGTCCAAGAAAAACTCATATTTGGACAACTTCCCATACAGCTTCTCCTTCCTCAGCACATCCAACACAATCCTCAAATGCTCCTCATGCTCCTCCGGTGTCCTCGAGTATATGAGTATGTCGTCGATGAACACCACCACGAACTTGTCAAGGTACTGGTGGAACACCTTGTTCATCAAGTTCATAAATACCGCCGGTGCATTAGTCAAACCAAACGGCATCACCATAAACTCGTACTGACCATACCGAGTTCTAAAAGCAGTCTTCGGTATGCCCCCGGCTTCACCTTCACCTGATGGTAGCCTGATCTCAAATCTATCTTAGAAAATACCTTGGCACCACTCAACTGATCAAACAGATCATCAATCCGTGGCAAAGGATACTTATTCTTGATAGTGAGATTATTCAAAGCCCTGTAATCAATGCACATACGCACCGATCCATCCTTTTTCGGTACAAACAATACCGGGGCTCCCCATGGTGAAGAACTCGATCTGATAAACCCCTTATCCTGCAATTCGTCCACCTGCTTCTTCAACTCGACCAGCTCGCTGTTGTTTACTCTATAGACATGCTGCGAAATCGGTTCTGCACCTGGCACCAAGTCTATAGAAAATTCAACATCTCGATCTGGCGGCAATCCTGGCAATTCTTCAGGAAACACATCCAAAAATTCTGGTATCAACGGATGTGGCAACTCCTTGTCTTCCACCATAGCTCCACAAATAATGCCTTCTTCCTGCTCCGCAGTTCCTCTAGCAAACTCGAACTCTGGCTCTCCTAGCGGACCAAACAAAACTCTACCTCCTCTACAATCTATGCTAGCACGGTGCCTACTCAACCAATCCATCCCGAGTACAATGTCGTAGCTCGGAAGTGGCATTACAAGTAGACACGCACTCAACTCCCGGCCTCCAAGAGTAACTCTCCGATCTTTGCAAATATCATTAACCAGGATAATGCCTCCCCCGGTCATGATCTTGCAAGTCCTAAGCAAAGACTCAGCTACCAAACCATGCTTTAGAGCAAAAGAAACAGATACAAAACTATGGGAAGCACCACTATCAAACAAAGCTAAAGCTGGAATGGAATCAAGAAGAATAGAACCTGCGATGACATCTCCGGTGGGTTCCTCCTCTTCGACTGTCATAGCAAACGCTCGTCCCTGCCGAGCACCTCCCTGCTGCTGATGCTGGACAAAATGCTGCTGCTGTGTCAGAAGCGGTCCCCTCGGTTGTGCTGCAGGTATTCTCATCTGTGCCCTCGGAGCTGGAGCTGCTCCCTGAACTGCACGACGAGGACACTCCCTCAATTGATGCCCTTCAGTACCACAATACAAACAAACTCCTAGCCTCTTTCTGCAAACTTCCCAGATGTGGCCGGGCTTCTTGCAGAAGTTGCATAGAGCTTGCTGTAACTGCCTCTGCTACTGAGGTGCCTGGTGAAAAGGCGCTCTAGCTGGAGTCTGGTTCTGCTGTGGCTGCTGGAAAGGTCTGGACTGGAAATGAGGACGTTTTGCAGATACTGCACTGCCGTTGGCCCCCAGAAAAGAATCACGGTCTCTCTTGGTCTTCAAACCCAGATCCCGCTCAACCTTGCGTGCCTCCGCAAGTATCTCCGAGTATGTCTCATAAAAAGACGGAATAAGAATCAATATGGCACAAGATGTAAGACATCAAGGAAAGGACAGATTAAGAGATCAAGTATCAATATCAAAGGAGAATAGTTGAATCAAAAGAATTTTCCTAGATGTGATTGAGTATCTCAGCCTATATCCTATATCCTATCGCAGGCTCGCAGTAGTACAACTAAGTTGTCGCACTACCACGACATCACATACTTGTGAAGCTAGACCTGCATGGGCCACCACCAAAAACGTGTCACGACCCGTACCCGGTGTAAGGGTACTAGTCGGAAACAACGCCCAGCCTACGCCGCAGAATCGGCGGTAGAACGCTGTCTAGATAAACTATCTAACAATATAATGAACCACCAATAATGATAGTATACTCAATCACAGAACTAAGATGGAAATGAGCACGAATCAGATAAAGAATAGAATAGTCACAATACAACTCATGAGTCTAAAATAATACATCAATGAGTCTGAAGAAAAAATACAGAAATATGCTGGAGACAAATCCAGTACAAAGAATACTACAAAACTATAAAGCTACAACTCCAGGGTCAACTGTCTCAGTTGGGATAAGTCCCTCTTGAGCCAGGGTCTCAGAATCTAAACCCACAACATCCTGGGGTCCATAATAGGTAGGGTACTCCTCAGTGTCATCTGGAAAAATATATCCAGTCAGGAAGGAGCAGAGTACAACCCTAACAACAGTTCTTAAATAATGATAAAAACTATGTAACAGTAAATAGTTGTGGATAAACAAGATGCATAAATAGATACAAGAAATGTATAGACAATAAGGAAGTACTGGAAAGAAATACAATAATGAACAATATGCTGATAGAACAAGAATACTAATGACTAAGTGTGTGAGTACTAGCTTTAACATGTGATCGGCTTAGGAACTTGCACAAGAGTATAATGGCCTGGCTGATTATACGTGCAGTGTATGATCAACACTCACAAGGAACAAGACATGCACAAGGAGGGTATGATCACATATCTACACTAAAATACTCCCCACCCCGACTGGTATAATAGATCCAACCACGGTACGTTATGGCACTAGATTCCCCAAGAAGATAGCTAGTCTCCCCGAGAATCGGTGTCTGTACATGTACAAGATAACCAATGAAACAATACTTGCACCATATACACCATATACCAAGGAATAACATCTCATGACGAGATTCGGATATACCAATCCGTGTAACCATAGTGTCAAGAGAACATGTATATCTACACTAGATACAACGAACATAGAGGATATCATAAATGAGAAACTATCAGAGAATGTACTCGCCTGAAGTCCAATGAACAGTCTCACAAATGTCTGACTCGGTGCCTCGAAGACCTAGATATGGAATACCACATTAATACAAGGTCCCGAAAAGAGAACAAGTCAAACTAGGCAAATTCTAGGTCAATAAGTCAATTCTAAATCAAAAGTCAACTATGGTCAACTCTAAAGTCCACTAAAGTCAAACATGGTCAAACCCAAAGTCAACCTCACAAGACATCTATAAAATAATATAGAGATAAACTACAATAATTTAGGAATCAAATTAGATTCAAAAAGAACTCACACAAAGTATACTAATAATATAATTAATATATACCCTAAAATAATATATATACAACCCAACATTTATATAAATAACATAATATATTATTACAATTATTATTCCTCACAAAACACATATATATATACATATATATATATATACAATTATAATATATAATATATACATTAAATCTGTCAAAGCGTCATTGAAAAACAGTGAATAAAATAGGATTAAATCAAAACAGTTTAAATAGTGACAGTCGGGACTGTCACCGAAGGACTGTCACCGAAACCCAAATAATAAACTGCCACTGCTTTAGTTTTCGCTGACAGTTAAACTGTCGCGGAAAAGCGTCGCAGAAAAGCTGCTGTTTCCCGCTGCTGCAATTAATGACAGGTTTGTCATTAATTGCCCGAAGGCTACAGCGGCTGCTATTAGTCGGCTAATTAATGACAGTTTTTACTGTCATTAATTCACTGTCACTAAAACAAGTTATATATATATAATTATATATATAAAAACAGAATATATAAAATAATATATATATATATATATAAACAGAATATATAAAACAGTATATATATATATATATATAAACCATTAATACAAAAATGTACATATATATATTAATATACACATAAACTTATACCTTCAAATATTTAACAAAGAACATATAATTTACATAGCTAGAAGCACACCTAAAATATTTACATTAATATCCAAATAATTACATAATAATTATAAATAATATAATTACACAATTAAACATACAAATATATTTTATAAAACATTTTATGTATAAATTATATTATTTAACAAGTAGTAACATATATATTTGCATGCAAGAAAGCTACATATTATATTGTATATTATATTAGCACACCCAAAATATAGATCTATGCTACAATAATTACTATAATAAATACACAAAATAAATATTTAATATCCATATATATATACTAATTATAAATGAAGAATTGAACCATAATTAATTAGATCTATACAAAAATACACACAATTGGAGAGTATCTCACCGTATCCCACTAGATCTAGGATACGCATGCGACACGAGTCCAACACACAACTAAATGCACCCCGAAGGACACAAACATATCACAAATAATATTTATGAACAAATCAAAGCGTCAAAAGTAGATCTATGTGTTCGTGTCAAAATACGACATGTTCAAAGCCCCGTGTCGGAGGAAAATCCCCAAATGACACGTATCACCAAATAGTTGGGATACGAACCACAAGTATCCCAATATGGACACGACACTAGCCTCAAACACAAATCTCATGTCCAATTGATCTATAGGATCAATTGACACACACAACAAAATATAAATTCGGAATTCCAACAAAATTGACACAAAAGCACCATAACTTTCTCCATGGGTCTCCTATGAACACAAAACAAAGTCCTATGGGTAGTACATACATATAGGTTGATTTTACATGATTAAATCTCAGATTTAGAAGCTATTTAAATGGAAAAATCTGAATTATACCTATTGGGAGATGGATTCCCAATGAAACCTCCAATTGAGATGAACTTGCTTCCAAATTGTAGATCCTTGCTCCTCTTTGTAGATCCTTGCTTCCTTCTTCTAGATCCTTGCTTCCTCCTTCTCTAATGGTGAATTGGGAAGAATTTGGAATGAATTTGGTAGAGAATTGGATTGGGAATGGAGGGAATTTGGTAGTGGGAGAATTCTAGATCTAGATTTAGAATGAGATGAGAGGAGAGAGAAATTTCCCCCCCTCTTTAATAGGCCGGCCATAGCCCCTCCCCCAAGCAATTGTAAAATGTCCAATGTACCCCTTGGGGCCTCTTATGAAGAAATAATTAAGGAAGGAAGCTTCTAGTCTAATCATTTAATTAATTTAATCCATCTCCTTAACTATGGGCTTTCTAAATGGGCCAAGTCTAACTAATTAATTCATGTTGGTCCATGGGTCCAAACTAAACTAGTTGGGTCCACTAAAATAAGTCCAAAATAATTAAATAATATCTAACAACAATTAAATAATACAACAAAAA